>SRLM01000259.1:670117-767274 GCA_015708895.1 Populus ilicifolia
TATATATATATAAATGCCTTTTAAATTGAGGTTTCTATATATACACACACACACCTCAATTTAAAAGGCTTTTTAAATTAAATACATTAGATTATTTTTTGTTCAACCTCAATTTTAATTATATTTTTAACTAAATATTTAAAAATATCAAACTAATTTCAATTAAAAATATTTTTAAAATAATTGTTTTTAAATTACAATTATAAAAATTACCATAATACCACATACAAATAACTCTAGAATAAAGCTACAACTTTCAGATATGCCCTAAACCATGACACATAAAAAAAAAAAAGTCTGCATCACCCATAATTTAGCCCTAACTGCCTGCAATATCTTCTAATAATTACGTTTGCCTCAATAATAACTACCAATATTGATTTTTTTAAAAGGATGAGTGAACTCTCAAAGTTATAATAATTAAATATGCATGTTATAAATTTAAGAGATTACATGAAAAATGATTAATAATTCAATAATTAAAAAAACACTTTTACACGGAGTTTTCTCTTCTTTTTTTCTTAACTATTTTTTTTTAATTGTGGATTTGAGTTTATGGCATAAAGTATTTTCTAAAATAATTTTTAGCTAAAAATATATTTAAATATATATTTTAGATTTTTTTATTTTCAACATCAAAACCATAAAAGAAAAGACTAAAAAGATAAATAAATTTAATAATTTTTTGAGCCAAAAAAAATTTAAAAACAAAAAAACTTAATATTTTATTTTAAAAAAGAGAGGGAACGATTCTAATTTTTACTTTTTTTATATTTTATAAAAAAAGTAAAAGAAAATGAAAAAATCCTCTCCTAAAATAGTTTTCTTTTTATTAATGTCATATCATCAATCATCTTTCATATTGCTTTTTAATTAATATGGATGTTTAAATTAGCTTACAAATCTAAATTAATTATACAGGTCCTAAAATTAATAATTATATAAATCTCTAGTGACTCTGGGATTTGAACAAGTGACTTCTAAAGAATTTTTTTTATTTAATATCATGTATGCCACCTTAATATTAAAACGATACTTAAGTAAAAAATTTCATGTTATACTTGCCATATCTTCAAATTTTATTTAATTATTATAATTTTGAGAGTTCCCAGGTGATTTAAAAAAAAATATTAGCATACTTGATTATGAAAAAAATTCAAAATACATACAATTGTTATGTGACTATCTTAATTTATTCCTAAACTTCTATGTACCCAAATACATTTTATTTTTTTACTGAGTGTACTAACAAACATTAAATCATTAAAAAGAATATTAAAAAAAGTGCACAGCTTAAATTAGAAACATTAAGGCACTAAATCTAAGATAAGGACTGTATTAACAAAATCTAAGTGTATTTATCCAACATTAACACACTAAATCTAACAATTTCGAAACTCTGACAATGAAATTAGTACATAAAATTAAAACCTTAGGAACAATAACAAGAATTCTTAAATTAAAAGAAAAAAAATAATATAAGAGTGTTTTGGGGTTTGGGAAAATCTTTTGTGGTCCGAATTCCCAACTCAGAATAAAATAATTTTGCATTTTATCAACTTTTATGAACTATAAAAATAATATTAAAAAAAGTGGACTGCTAGCTTCTTTTGTCCTTTTTTTGGGTATAATAACATATACCTATATTCATTTTAGAAATCTTTGTCCATCACAAAGATTTCCACCATGCCGCCTTTCTATCTTCTTTGGCTTACCTTAATCATAAATGTATAGATCAAATGATGTGAGCTTGATTACACGATATATGCTCTATGGCTATGTTTCTTTTTAAGTGGATAACTTATACCATATGGTTCTTATAATTAAAATTTTAAAGCAGACAAACCATTTTGCAATAGGATCATATAAAGTTGGGATGATCGTTGTCAATTCACAACACGCAAAATAATGAATGCACGAATATTTAGGAAATGTTTTTGTATATTCAATCCTGTTTTGTGCATGCTAGGGCTTGAACATGGAATTTATCGCAAAATAGATCAAGGCTAAGCTAAGCCTAGAGAATTAAATTGAGAACTAACCTAAATCATTTCTTGAAATAATTACAATATTGTTCATGGGTCACAGCCCTACCTAGCTATGATTCTACAAATAATGGAATAAATGCACACATACAAGGCTAGCAGTGTATGATCAATGTAAGTTTAACTAGTTCAGCGCAACCTGCAAAGCAGAGAAATTAAAAAGAAAAAAAGATTTAGTTTGAATATTCTTGTCTATATTGCCACCTTAACTAGCTAGTAATATATAGATAATGGCAGATCATGGCTTTCCGATCCCATGCGCTGACTCTCGTCAATGCCTGTGTTGGTTCTTGAGGGCATGAACAGGAATCGTGACTGTAACAGAAAAATCAATAAAGCAATTGAAAGAATAAAGGCAAAATGCATGAGAATTATAGAGAGCAACAAATAATTAATCTTTTTCAACATGGAATTGGAAGAATCTACAATCTAATATCAGTATAGCTGTACATATCAAGGTTATATATATAGCTAGGGTTTAGGAATATTTCCTTCTGAGATACTTGTAATAAACTATATCATCTTTTTCACATTGATTTTCCCTGTCTGTTTTTCTAATTTTAGCACAAAGCTTGCTTCCATTTTAGGAATATTTCCTTCTGAGATACTTGTAATAATCTATACCATCTTTTTCATATTGATTTTCCCTTTCTGTTTTTCTAATTTTAGCACAAAGCTTGCTTCCATACTCAAGTCATTATCCTCCGGTAACGCCAGGCTACCATCCCTCAAACCATTAGTCGGGGTTAGGTAATTTAGGGCAACTAGTCGCAGGCGGCGGCATAGTTTTGCTGGTGATAAAGAGTGAAGAGTCAAGATTGTGTGTTCAAACAGTTCTCTTCAATTATTTAACAGCTGCTTTTGGGGACAGCAGCAATAATTTCTGCAGCATACTTAATTAGTAAGTCCAAAAATGGATGTACTCCTTCAGTTTGTCAGTGTCATGGCAAGATATATAACAGCTGTAGGAGTGCACAAAATTAATGGCAGAATCTAGCGCTGCCATTGTTTCCTTTCTTTTCTTTGCTGTCCCTTCTTACATATTTACTATCTCCAAGAACGATGTTGAAAAATGGTTACATTTCCCTCCCTCTTTCTTGTGATGAACTGACATTTTAAACCCATTATTTATTGACAAGAATAATTAATCAATGGACTGTCATCTGACTGCATTATATTAGTCAGGGAGCTTATGATCGTTGCTCCTTGCTCTGTACCAATATGCTTAAAGCTGTCTTTGAAGACGTGGCGTTTTTATTTTTGTTTAAAATAATTTTTTTATATTTTTATATTGTTTTGATGTATTAATATTAAAAATAATTTTTAAAACATAAAAATATTTTAAACAATTACATTATCACAGTTCCAAACAAATAATCAGCATAGCTGATAAAAATAGAGTGTGCTTATAATTGTTGCTTATGCTCACCCTATTAATTAATTATTCCACCTATCTACTTTAATTAGCACGATATGATAATTTAGCTAGTTGCGTATTAACTGGATCTTAATTACACAAGGGGAGTAGATCAACTGCCAGAATAGCGATAGTAATTAATGCTATAGCTAGGCGAATGATTAATTTTTCCAAAGGAGCATTTGGTAATATATATCAGTATGATTTTAATAGTTTTTACGAGATTTTATATAGAATTTCAATGTTTTACGTCTTTGTTTTCTCTTATTTTAGTTGCGTTACATATATTTTTTAAAATTTTCTTCTTATTTAATGACACATTATAAGAGGATAATTCTCTAATTTAATTATCACGTGCGAGTCTTTACTTGAACTAATTGTATCTTTCTAATTAATTTATTATTATAACAAGTTTTTTAAACTAAACCATCATAGCTAATCACGTGATTTGCATATGAAAACCTTTCATTTGTCTGGTTGGTACGAATAAAAAATAATTATGTGACTAATTCCGATGATTTGGTTTAAAAATCTTATTTGAATGATATATTATAACCTTCAATAATATTTAAGGATAAATTTGAATTGATTAGAGAAATAAGGATTAATTTAATAAATTTTTTATTATATAAGGATAGACTGAGCCATTATTTCTCTATGTGATAATCCTATATTAGGTGTCAACAAGTGAGTGGCTGAATGAAATAAAGGGTGGAGCAGGTGATATTGGTACATTCAAATAATTCAATAATAAAAATATTAATTTAAAATAATAAAATAAAATTTCTAAAAACTCCAATATATTCGTGATTTATCTCTCCGGCTCTTGAGGGGAAAATTATATTCAAATTGAAGGGACGAAGTCCATAGGTCAATGGCAGATTTTAAAATAGACAGTTTATCGAGAACAAGGCTCATTAAGAACTTCTTTTTGCCCAGAGGTCTGATTTCACGAGGACTTGGTTCTTGAAGATGTAACTTGTTCTTGTATCACTGCGTTGCCTTGTCAAAACTAGAGGACACACTTGACAGAGGCTATCACACCCAACTCATTTGTTGAAGAGAGTCTAGATCAGTGGCTTTCTCTATGATTTCAGAAAACGTCAACGACGTTAACAGCTCAAGCAGGACATGAAAAAGACCAAGCAGAAGAAAAGGAAAATGCTCCTGCTTCAGATGCTAAGTGTATACAGTGCTGCTGCTCTTGCTCTCGTAAAAACATATGATCTGTCGACCTAATTGATTACCGTGTCTCCATATTTTCTTGCTGTGATTATGTGTTTCCCTCCCAAGTTCCCAGTTTATCAGTCATGAAATTATATCTTGACCAGGCAGATATTGCCCCTCCAAGGCTCATGGAGCATCATAATCAGATTGCATAGTAGGCCATGAAAAGCTTGAGAATGGTCCTCTTAATGCAATCGCAAGTATAACGAGGTGGGTTATTGTGTTATTGAGATACGAATATTGCAATTATTGTTTATTTGTTGTACGGCTTAATTATTAATTAATGAAAAATCCTATAGGGGACAATTAATGGATAATTAGTGGATTATATCATTATTAATTATTAATTTGTTTTTTTTAATTACATTTGGTTTAAATCTATTGAACGTAATTTCACACATCTAATAATTAGACAAACCCTGTACGAAAATCGAGCCTAATTAATAATTAGCGATAGGTTTACAACCAATAGTCTAATACAAGGGCTTTTATAAATTCAAGTAAAATCCAACACAACCATGAATGTCGAGAATTCCTTCTTGAGCGCCTATGATCCCTCTCGAGCAAACATACCTAATTAGCTAGGCATAAAATGACTCGGATGTGGAACTATCAAATCCTTTAAACTTTATTTTTCAGCAATTGATTCATCATGGCCATGGATGCTGGTTGATACGATGTGTCAACCAACATCCTATCATTTCTTCCATGGAATTGGTTACCTATTTCAAGTTATTACTAAAAAAAAAAAAAAACTCAAACTCAATTATTTTTTTAGGTGGTTCTGACGTCTCTTCGATCTATCAAGAAAACTTGCATCAATTCTGTCAAAATCAAGCAACAGATTCTCACCGAAGCTTAGCATTTCAACTGTTACAAAACTTTCCATTTATTGCAGATATTATTCTGCCAGAGTTATAGTAAATGTTCATATGTATTCACTGCCAAAAGCAGACTCTTCTCTTGTATATATTCTACTTAATATTATAATGAAAAAGTATGGTTTTTTTATTAAATCTGTGAGCAGTTGTTTGATCTTTTACGATCAACTTTTAAATTGGAGAGAAAATAGTTTTTATTTCTAACAATTAAAGTATTTTTGAATCAATTTTTTCATGTTAATATTGAATTTTTCCTCCGTTGAATATTAGATAGCCCATTAGAATATCACTTCTTAATGATAACCATGGGATTGCCTCTGGAGGATAGAGTCCATTCATTGAACTAGACTAAGAGATGTGAATTGAGCTTTTATTCTTGTTTTATTTTTCCGTGGCTAATTTCTAGTTTTGGAGAATCGTTTTTTAATAAAAATTCTAAGAGTGATTCTGGGTAATTATTAATATTTTATAAGAGGGGTAGGCACAAATAAATTTTAAAAAATAATATATAAAAAAATATTTTTTAACCTAGATTAAAATATCTTTATCCCTTTTTATGGATCCAAATATAGTTTCTTTCTTTTATCATGTGTGCTTTTAAATTTTCTTCTTCTTGATTGCTGTCGCTATTAATAATAAGCTTCAAGCATAAAATTAGTTTGAAAAAAAACACTGATATTCTAATTATAACATAAATATTTACATCCTGGCAATCATCACGTACGAGTCCCAAATTCAATTCTCCAGTCATTATATAATGTGGGGGTACGCGAAATTGATGTGACAACTGCTTTCCTCACCTACCAATCATTTAATGCAGTATTTGAGTAGTAGCAATGAATATTTTCTAAAATTATTAAAAAATAATATTAAAACTTATTTTTAAAAAAAAATATTTTTTATATTAGTATATTAAAATAATTTAAAAATATCAAAATAATTTTTTTTTAATTTTTGATGAAAAATAAAAGACGTGTAATTAAAATCATCTAATAAAAAATGATTTTTTTTGAAAAATAACATAATTTAAAAATAATTAAGAGTAAATAACACATTTTGAAGATTTTTTTTAAAAAAAAATTGAAAATTATACTTTATTTAAATTTTTTAAAAATATTTTTTTCTCTTATTTTTTTCTAATTTTTTTTATTAAATCATCCTAATTTGATAAAAGACACAAAATAAATTGTGCTAGTTTGATAAAACACTCATAAAAAATTTGGTTTTTGTCAAAATGCAAGTAAGCCTTAAAATATCCTTATTATCAAATAAATAAATAAATAAAAATTATTAGCTGAAAACTTGATAAAAAAAGTTATAAAAATAATTTTAACTTAAAAATATTTGAAATATTTTTTCAATAAAACCAATTTAGAAAGGCAAGTCTACGTTAAAATTTGGTCTGTTTAGTATTATTTGATGAAAGTATTTGTTTAATGAACCATTAATGTTTTTTTAAAAAAAATCATGTAGCCTTATATTTATTTATAGTTAATAAACACAAGAATAGGCACTGTTGAAAACCTCTATAAATTGGAAAACAGATCTTCAGACCAATAAGACACGTGCAATAGCATCAAATGCACGAGCCGTGATCCTGTAGGAATGAAACACGTGTTCTTCCAGGGTATCTAAATGTCATAGCATCAAGTCCAACCAAAAATAAATAAAAGAAAGAGAAAAGAAATGTCTACAGTTTTTTTTTTTTTTTAATCATTCGTTAACCCCCAAGCGAAATTAACAGACATTTTTCATGGCTAGTTAATTGTACATTTGGTCCCTTCATTATCAATTGCTTCCTGATTTGTCTTCTTACTGTGTCTTTTTCCAATTTCACCCCCTATTTCCTATTTATGTAACGATTTGATCTTTATTTTTCTAATCTCATCCCCAATTATCATCAAAGATTATGCTAATTTTAATACACACAAACGTTACCATCATGAACCTAGCAACATGATGACTTGGCAGGGAATGATTGCAATTAGGGGTTAGTGTCTGAGTAACTCGGAAAAGGGGTCATTTTGAAGGTTTTTGTCAATATCTTCAACCCAAAATAATCTTTTAATTCTCTTAATTTTATTTTATTTGAATTATATTTCAAGCAGTTTAAATAATCCGAATTGGTCGAGTTTTAGATTCATTTAACTACTCCGATTAATTATTTTATCCTAAATTCCTTTAAGAAAATAAATAACTATGTGAAATTAGGCCCTGGAAGATTTTCGACCATGCAATATTAGGCGTGAAGAAAACTAGAAGCCCATGATTTGAAAATATTATGATAAATAAGTACATAAATAAACAAAACTGTAATCTGAGCAATCCAAGTAACTTGTTTTTATCTTTTTACCAGATTATCGTTTTATAAAAATTAATTACAAGAATTGATTCATATAGTTTGGGTAATAAAGGTTTTTTCTTGATTGGTGCTCACCCCTAATTGCATCAATAGAGATTATGGGAGGATATTAAAATAAAAAATTGTAAGAGGACTGGACAGAGAGAAAGCAGAGATCCACGAGAAACCGTGTTGCCTATGAATTCAAGATAAGGACAGGTCATCTTCAATAAATAAAAACCTTGTCGGGCTTTGGTTCGTTTCCGGTCCCCGCCTAACTGGACCTCTACAGTAACTTGCGGCCCGCACACTCCCTCCCCACTTTCTTGCGTTTTAACTCTCATAGAAGCTCCTGTCAAGCTTATTAAAACAAGGGTTGTACCGTACGTGCCCGGATCTTTCACCAGACCATGATTCTCGAGCATCAAGAAGCAGAGCAACAAAGAGCTCTGCAATGAATGAAAATTAACAGAAACAATAAAGAGGGCAGCAAAAATACTCTGAAAGAAAATGTTCAGATAAACACACAATATATATATTTACCGTGACAGTTAAATTATTCTTTGAAGAAAAAATTGGAGTGCCTTGGTTCCAAGGGTAATTCTTCTTTTTTTTTGGTTAATGGTCTATTGGCTATTAAAGGATTGTCATGCTGTATTTTTAATTTTTTTAGAATAGTAAAATCACTCATTTACCTTTAAAATCTAAAAGATAAAAATGATGGCCAAGGCATATCTTTAGGGACATTTTTATCTTTTTACATGCTTTTTATTCCAAAATCTTGAAGGGTATTTTAGACATTTCATGATTAATAATTATTTTTTTAATTAAAGAACTGTTGGTGTGTTTTCCTCGAATATCAACTTGTAAGAAAGGAGAATTTTTTTGGTTAAAGTTATTTTTTCATTTTAATTTAACTCTTTAATTGATTTCTTTTGTTGCCTTCTAATTTATTTTTTATTTTTATTTTTATCTTCGTTGTTTTAATTATATTTTTTTGCTTTAAATTTTTTTATGTGATTGATTTTTTTTTAGTTTTATTCTTTAATATTTAATTTGTTGGGGATTGAATGTTGTAATTTTTTTATTTATCGTGCTTCTAATTTAATAATCTGAGTTACGAGTTTGAAAAACTTAATATAGGACATTATTTTTTGGCTCATTTTCTTTTTTGATCTTATTGTTTGATATTATGATTTTTTATAAAAACAATGATTATGTGGTTATCTTTAATTTGTTTTACCAATTTATCTCTGCCTCATGACTTGGGCCATATTTTTTTTAATATTTTTTATAAATAAAATTATGTGTATTTAATTTTTAAAGATATTTATCTAATTTAACTATATTTGTTTTTGTTTTATATGTATGAACTTTATTTTAAAAAATAAAAAATATTTATTTTTAGATAATAGTTATAATATGTGCAACTTTACGCTATATTTTTCATTTTATTTTATTCAATCATTTTTAACATGTGTTTAGTTTTATTATTATTTGATTTTAAAAAAAATATAGGCTTTAACAAACAAATCCAATTAATACATTTGAGTAAATTTTTCACGTCATGAGACTAAATATTTTGGTATATGAATCTCTCAAAATTTTTAATTTTATTTTTAGTTATTGTTAATGTTTTTTTTTTCATTTCATTTACAGATATAATTATTGATTTATTTAATTAAATTCTTGCATGAATCTTTTGATTTAAATTTATATTTTTTTGTAATAAAAACATGTAAAACAAACCTTCATATCTGATTTTTTCTGAAAAAAAATTTATGTGACACGCAATGAAGTATCGGTCAAATAACTAGCAATTAACTACATTGCTTTTGGTTAATATCTTAAAAAATATATAAAAAAATAATTTAAAGTAAAAAAATTAAATTTTCTCAAAAAAACATTTGAAATGTAAAAATAAACAGGATCTAAATTTTATTACTTAGATCAACTATATTGCAACCTTAAATACAAAGTCAAGTTTGATTTTTTATATTATTTAAATTTATTATAAATATGTTTCAAGATAATATTTTTTAGAATTTTGATTGTTGTGAAAAATATTTAATAAACTGAATCTAAAAGTATTCTAACAATTAAAAAACACAATGTTTAGAAAATTTTAATCTTTTATTTATTTCATAATCATGATAAGGCAAGCTATACGAGTAACACAGCTTAAAAATTGAAAGAAGGACAGGAGTGTTATATAAATAACAAATCTAAAGGTCTTCCCGAAACCCACTTAACCTTTGTATAAATCAACTGTTAGCACAAAAAATCAACTCAAAAAATCTAAAATCATTTATCAATTAAAATGATGATTATAAAATCTGATAATTGTTACGATAATTATATAATTTAATATTTTTTATGTTTATATTTTATGTTATGAAAAATTACAGTTTATATTATTAATGAATATAAAATAAGCTAAACTATAAAATCATTTAAGCTGTAAACTGGTACGCGCAGTAAAATTTAAAATATAAACTGTAATTTTTAAAAAATAGGAAGGGTAGAAGGAAGAAGAACTAAATTATAATCATGATGAGTTATTGTGTTCATTTAATATTAATAGTTTTTATTATTTTATTTAAATTCGAGAATTTACCGAGATTCTACAGTCTAGACTATAAGATAGTTGACCCTCTACGCTATCAATTCTCAGGTCCCGAGCCAGCCCTTTTAGACTTGCTTTTTGACAAGGAGTTGATCTCCCTACAGTAAATTTCCAGTGGGTCCCAAGGCCTCCAGTCTATTTTCCTCTTCACCAAATCGAACTGTACCGTTGAGAACTGTACGCTCTCCCCGGCAACACAAACCCTCTCTCTCTCTATAAACACCCCCCCCTCTCTAGAAATTCCCATTTATTTATTTAAAGCTTCACACTCGCCTTCCACAGCACCAACGTTGCTTCCTCCTCCCTTCAAATAATCAAAAGCTTTCTCTATACTCTGAAACCAAACACGCCACAACACAACTCACAGCAGAAAACCGAGCACTCCATCATTTGATCCTGTCTCTCTATAAACTGACCTTCTTAAATTAAATAAAGGAAATGGATCTTGCAACCGCATCCGGAGCTAGATCCGGACCGGAGCTTGACGAAACCGGACTGGATTCCTTCCATCTCGGTGAAGATATCCGTCACTTAATCGCTGCGCCATCAGAAAACGCGAGCTCTTTCACTGCTTTACTAGAATTACCAACTAACCAAGCCGTGGAGTTGCTTCATTTGGACTCGGGTCAAAAACAGTACCCGAACTTGACTTTTCCCTCGAACACTTCCGCCATATTCTCCGTTTTTAATGGCGGTAGTAATTCAACGGATTCCAGCCCCCTTCCGTCAAACTCGAGCTCGAAGGATCTCGAGAAAGCATCAGCCATTAAGTGTGAGCCATTCGAGACGGGGTCTTACCTTGATTCATCTCATCCGTTGGTCTCTGATCCAACCGTGGATAATTCGGCGCCAAATGCAAGGCCGTCCTCGAAGAGAAAGGAACGAGAGAAGAAGGTAAAGATTAGGGTTTCTTCGAGGGAATCTTAAGATTTGTGGCAAATCAGTGAATGATGTGTTGAATTGAGATCAATTGTTGTGAAATTAGGTTAAAGCAGAATCAAAGAGGAAGAAAACTGAGAGTTCTCAACAAGAAGAAGACATACTGCCTTACGTTCATGTTCGAGCTCGGCGGGGACAAGCAACAGATAGCCATAGCTTAGCAGAAAGAGTAATTTGATTTAATTTTGTCTAATTTGATTATTATTAAGAAGTTGATTAATTGGTAATTAATTGATGTGCTAATTTTATTTTTCCAGGCGAGGAGAGAGAAGATTAATCAAAGAATGAAGTTGTTACAAGAACTGGTCCCAGGCTGCAATAAGGTTAGTTAGCAAGATTTGGTAATGATTTAGGTTTTTTGTCTTTTTAATTAATCATCATTTGATTGTGATTTGTTTTAATTATGATTACCTTAAAAGCGGGTTTTGGGTTTTGGATTATGTGAGTTAATTTAAGGTGGGTTTGTCATTGTCACCTTTTTACACGAGAAAAAGTTGTCCTTGCTTTTGCACCAAGAAAAGTGTCATCTGGGTTTCATGGTGGCATTTTTGTAAATTTATCTGTTTTTAGTGGTTTTTCCTTTTGTTTTTCAGAGGTTCTTTTGAGGATAGTTTGGTCATTTCATAGATTCGGGGACCGTGATTCAGTAGAGATAATGTCGTGTTCCCATAAATGATCCGAAGAGACCCTTTAAAGTTTTCTCAAAGATTGACCTTAAAGTTTATGGAAATGACAGGAATGCCCTTATGGGATTAGACCAGAAATTTATCGTGTGGAAACTAGCTGGAGGTGCCTTGAAACAGTTAATGTTCTTGCTGTATATATTGATTGGGTCCCATCTCCTTGGACATAAAAAAATCTGGTCCCAGTTTGAAAGGTGAATGGTACCAACTTATCTTACAAGTTTGGTATTCATCTTTGATGGACGATGAAAAAAATAACAAAAGGCTTTCCATGGGAGAAGTTTATGCGCCTAATTTTCTAGACCTAACTGCAAAGAGACATGATGTGATTGCTGATAATCAAACCTAATATAATTTGTTAAAACAAATAATAGACGGGTTGTTTTTTCCCTCTTCCCATCTAGCTCCTGATAAAAGGAAATACAACATGGATATATTTTGCTTCCTGTCTGAATAAAGTGATTTTGACCACGTATAGATTACAATAATCAGTGATTAACCTCTCTCTTTGGACCGCTAATTGTAATTTTCCGAAGTTTCAGAAAGTAACAGAAGTTTAATTGTCAACGTGACTGCGCTGTAGATGCTTCTCATGCATGTTGCTTCCCTTTGCGTTTCTCTTATAAAGCGAGCACGTACAGCACAAGAGGCTATTACCTGGAATTGAAACCATAAATTAGTTTTGGGACCTTGTGTATTATGTAAATGCGCTTCGACTCTAACTGGGATTAACTGAGCAAAAGGCCATAACTGGCATGCCCCTTTTGTGTCTTCTCTACACGAATTATTTATTGAATCCTAAAGTTCATGTTATAGTCCACATGCACATAAGCACTTTATAAGGGACTCTTGTGGGCTTCACCAAAATTTTTTCTAGTACTGAATATGTTGTAATAAGAGTGTGCGGATTAATCAGTGTTCAACCTTAACTCTTGATCAAGTTGTCTTTTTCTTGCTAGATGTTGCTGCCATATCTTTTCTGTAATTCATGGTGTAAATATTAATACCACCGAGTTGAAAGTTATTCAAAGTTACACCCATGCAATGCTGCCAGCAAAAATATGCCTACTGCTTTCTTATCTGCAGATTGATTATTGGCTTGTTATGCTTGTATTTGATCGTTGTTTTTTTAACTAGGATTGCTTTTCAATTTAAAGTAGAAAGAGTAAAAAATGAAGCCCAATCCTTTTGTATATACAAATAATATTAGTGTCATCATAAATAACTGGCATGGTGGTCTCTGTAAGCAAACATGTATATATATATATCACATGTCTAGTTATATACATGTCTTCTTTGCTTTGATCTGGTCGAATTATTTACTTGAGATTATCTCTAAGTAGCTGCCCCTGGATCATTGCAGCTTGCTTCCTCTTTAAATTACAACTTGTCTTAGCTATTGAAAGTTATCTTTCTATGCAGATTTCTGGTACAGCATTGGTTTTGGATGAAATTATCAACCATGTGCAGTCCCTGCAATGTCAAGTGGAGGTGAGAATTTCTTCCTTTTATTTTTTTTGGTTTTAGGGGTGGGGAATGGGGAATTTTAGGATTCATAAACAGCAGCAGTTAGATCAACTGTTCTTGGGTGGGTTGGGCTGGTGTTAAAATAATCTTAAAAGGATAGGAAAGGGTGATTCCAGTTTTTGAAGGTAGATGGGGGTTTCCCTATTTTACTTAAACCACTGGGTAATGGGAGAAGGATGTCACATTCGACCACTTGATGTGCCCTCTCATTAAGGAGCTGCAACATCTATAATTCTAGACCACTAGATTTGTTGATTTTTTTGGATGCCATTTTTTGTATCATCTCTGAGTATAGATGCAAAGCTTCTAGAATTGTCAAGCTCGTATCGTCTCTGTGTATGTTAGAAAGCTTACCTACTTCCATAATTCAATGCCATGATCTTATTCTGGTTGTCTTTGGTTCCAGTTCTTATCAATGAGACTTGCAGCAGTTAACCCAAGAATTGATTTCAATCTCGACAGCATGTTGGCTGCAGAAGTAAGTGTCGGTTTTTGCCTTTCTATTTTTCCTCCTGGGTTTCGTGCCATAGCACAGCAAAAGTTTATACCTTGTGTAGCTGCATGCTGGTTGAGCTATTTCTATATACCCTTCACAAAGCTGCTCTGGTGCATCAGCTGTTCATCACCTTGAAACACTTGTACTTCTATTGGATTTCTAGATTTTCAATGCGTATTTGTTATGTATATTTTATTAGCATTTTGCCGGTGCTTTATTAAGTAGATGGAAACAAAAAAGTAAGCTTTTGTAATTATGATACAGTCATCACAATAAATTTACATCTGTTTCCTGATAGGACGTTTTCCTTCACTATTACGTGCAAAGCGTTGGGTCAAATTTAGGTCATGCCATGCCATTCCATTCTATCTACATAAATTTTTACCTTCAACTGTGTGGTTGTTCTGGAACGGTTGGTCTAAGGTCCAATTCAATTATATCTCCGAAGAAAGTGCAGTTTACCTTGCCTATTGTATTTGTTGATTATGTTTATGGCATTGCTGGTTTACCCTGTACATTTGAAATCACTGAATTTTCCCAAGCACTGTGGCATTTCATGCCATGATCTGTAATTTAAATGAAATCCTGATGTTTCATTTAAATTATTTCCTCGATAAAAACATTTCCTTGGTAATTATAATTCATTTACTTCATAATCTTCGCAAGTTTATGCAGTACAAATGTATATGAATTAGCTAATTTGCTGCTCCTTCAAAACTTGCAGAGTGGATCTCTAATTGACAGTAACTTCCCAGGCATGGTAATGCCTCTGATGTGGCCAGAAGCCCAAATCAGTGGAAACAGACACCATTTCCAACAGCACTGGCAGTTTGATGCGCTTCACCAGCCAATTTGGGGAAGAGAAGAAGACACCCATAACTTCATTACTCCCGAGAACTCTCTTTTAAGTTACGACTCTTCAGCAAATTCAGGTAGATTACATGCTAGTTTATCCTTTTATATATTTTGTCAGGAAAAAAAACAAAAGAATGAAAGAAACCAACGTCCCTCATTATCTCATGACGCCTGCCTATCTTATGAATAGAGAAGGAACTTTAAATACAAAAGGATGCCAGAAGAAAAAAACCCCGCATTTAGAAGAAAATGAACACTGTTTAATAAAAGATCATATCAAAGAAAAGGTAATTCATGCAAGTAATTTTTCCAATTTTTAAAAATGTTCATCTATTAAGATTTGAAGTATACATAGAGCATTTTATGTTTGGATGTTGAAACTGGTAAGGGAATTTGATCGCTGGTTTCTAGCTTTGCTCGTATTGCTTCAAAATCCATGGTGACTGTTAAAACATGGACGGTGGAATCTGGTGTCTATGATCATTAACATTTTATGAGTTCTTTATAAGGTGGAAAAGTTATTAGGTCACTCCTTTTTGTTTCAAACATGAATAGATTGAAACTTGACTTAAATTGTCGTTGTGATGCAGCATCTCCGCTCTCCAATCAATTGGAAATGGAAGGCAGAATGAAGCTCCATCAGTAGCTAGTACTGTATATATCAATATTAGCAGTTGGCAGGAAATGCAAAGGAGGCTTCAAACATTTAATCTGGTTTTCCATGTCTTCAGTTTACCAGTCAGTTGGAAATCCAGAATTCTCTAGCTGGGGATGAGAAATTTCAGCTCGTATCTCTTGTATAGTTATGAATCTACATACGATTTACTGCATACATATATTTATACTAACTCATTTGAGAGTCATTCAATCCAATGCTTCATGTGCGAGATGGTTGGTGATTCATATTGTAGACACGAACAATGGTCGGTTAACTATTATGAAAGCCGCCACCTTTTACCGCATCTTAATTTTCCTCCCAATTTCCTCTCTTTGTAAGGTTTTCACGCAGCAAGTTTCAGGATCTATTTGAGTTTACCTGACCCAAAAATCAGAACTCGAAGAAGCGAACACTTCAGTTCATGAGTTTATGGAATGTTTGGAGCAGCTGCTGAACCATCCATTGTTTCATCTATTTTTTTGGTGTTTTTTTATTGTTTTGATATGTTAATGTTATAAATAAATTTTAAAAAATAAAAAATATTATTTTAATATATTTTTAAATAAAAAATATTTTTTAAAAAAGAATGATTTTTTTCCTCGAAAAAAGGAGCTGCAAGTAGACCAAAACAACAGAAAGAGTTACCAGTCGAGAGCAAAGCTCAAAAAAACAACAAAAGATCCCAAAGGAATGCCTCTAAAAAGATCTTTACAATATTATTATTTGGATTAAAGGAAAAAAAACATTATGCAACCTCGGCGCTTACAAATTGAAAGCAATAACATTCTCAATGCATGTAATAGGTTTTCTTCCGTGTGTTTCGAGCAGTTTCTTAATGATTATGACAATTGATTAATAAAATTTTCGTATTTCATTAAAAAAAGAAGAAGTCAGAGGTAGGGTTGGTGATCATGGTCAATGATTGAAGTTTGTGAAGAGGTTTAACGAAAGAAAGAATGTGACTGTGAGTTGTGATTCCACTGGAGCTTGCTTGGGAGATAAGAGTAGGCCATGTCCTCTTGGGTTCATTGGATGTACAAACGGCAATGTTTCGAAATCAAATTACCCTAGTCGGAAAGAAGACAAACTCTCTTTCATACTATAATACTCTCCCATATTAAAGAAAATGCCATGGACTGGGACTTACGTTAAAGTATTTGCAGTATGAGGATCATCTTGCAATCTGTCAGAGGATTGTTTTGTTATGGTTAACACACCATGCTCATTTTTCGTTGATGACTAAAACTTGGGTGTTTTTTTTTTGTTGGCATAGTTACCTTGCTGCCACTATTTTTGTATCTTCCATCCTTTTATCTTAGGAAAGTTATTATTCAAGGATTCTATTCTCGTTGGATGTAGATATGGAAATCCTTCTGGTACTTGGACTTCTTAAAGTTGATCATGTAACTTCAAGGAGAATATGTTCTCCACGGAAAGGAAAACCTACGGTGATTTGCTACATGTGATCAACCAGTAGTTGATACGGTAATCATTGGTGAGTTTGATTATTATTATTATTATTTAATTAATATGAATAATTGGAATAATTAATTTTATAGGTCTTGAAATTAATAAAGTTTCTAATAATCCTGATATTTATAAAATACAAACAGATAATTTTTAAAAAATAAATTTAAAATTTAACTAGTAAACCAACATCTCTTAAAGTTATCCCTAGAGATTATTACCTCTATATTGCGTGCTAGTTTAGATTTTTAACTGGGTTGTCAGATATGCTATATGGAGTGGATGACGTCTTTCTGTCTACCAAATGTGTAATCATGGCCGCGAATGAAATGGACTGAGACACTAACTATGCTTTGGCTCTAATCGGAACCTGAGTTCAATTAACAATACTGATCATGCCCTTATCCTTGATGATGAAATATTGTTGTCTGAGGGGTTTAGCCCCAGAATTCATAATTTGAACTCATCCCTGCTATATCTCAACTGAGTTGTGGCTAGTTGATGTGACAATCCCAACATTTGATGGCCACCTACATTATGAGCTTCATTGAAATACTGTCCTCTTGACAGATGAAAGCTCAACTGCAAAGCCTGTTTGTCAAGATGATTTCCGGTAACAAATGAGGAACGTTGCTGGATTGTTAGTTATTCTTACTTTTACAGGATTGCTAGTTATTTTGCAGGAAATGTAAGTGACATCACCTTCTCAAACATAATCATTAGCACACAATACTATGATCCGTCATGGTCATGGTGGGGAGAACAGAGCCTATTATTTATGTGACAACCTGTCTGCGATACCGAGTTCAAAAGAGGGTAATATCTAACCCTCCATTCACCAACCTTGCAGCGAATTCTGAAAATGGCGTCATCTTGTTAGGTTCTAAAGGTGGCCTACTGAGCAACCTGAGATTCAGTGGCATGACTCTGACTTGCAGAAGATGGGCAAATTATCCAGGTGGGTTGGTAGACTACAGACCTGGATGCCAGGATGTTGTTAATCACGGTGCAGCCGGTATCATCATGGTATATCGAGGGCTTCGAGGTTGAGAATGTAAATATCAGATGGTCTCATTATCAAAATGAACTGTGGGGTAATCCTTTGGATATCAGACCTTAGACTTTAAATAAAATTTCTTAGCACAATTTCCTTTCTGCCTGGTATAAACAAATGAAATAGCTAGGAAACCATGCGAGCGACCGCCCCGCAATGTCATTCTTGGATAGAAACAATGGAGTGAAGTTCCATTTTTTTATACATTTGGGGCGCAGGTGATCTTTTGAAGATTCATCTCGAGAAAACAGTCTTTGCAATATGTAACTAGAATATTGTCCTCGTTGCACGGATCATTTTTTTTTAAAATATATTTTTTAATAAAAATATAATGATATTGTTACCATGTTTTCTAATAAAAAAAATTAATCATGAATTCAATCTCTCTCTCTATATATATATATTAAAAGCAAATGAAATTTAATTTCTAGTCAAACACAATATTAAATAGTAAATTTTAAAAAATAAATTACAAAAATTGAGTCAATTCAGCTAACCTGTCAAATTTGTAACTCGAATAATGAGATGAAAATAAACAATACAAAGAAAATTCAATGTTAAAGGATCTTTGACTTGAGTTATCAGACCGAAATAATCTTTTAGGAAAAAAAATGATCCGAATTAATTGTGGTTAAAATGCCAAAATCAGCAATCTTGATTATAAGATTAAGATATACTTACAGAAATTAAATCAAAATAGATTATGAAACTCAATTATCAACCAATCCAGTGTTGACTAATGAAATTGAAGAAAAATTTTAGTTAAAAATAAAATGCTAAAAAAAAACTCGAGTCTACTTAGATTAACTCCTTAAACACTATTATTGAGTCATGAGGTCAACATAACATAATAAAAATAAATAAAATAAATTAGGAAATCTAATTTTTAAATAACCTAATATTAAATGATGAAATTAAAAAAACAAAGTTAATTAAAAAAAATGAGTTAACATGGTTAATTTGGCAAACCGAGTCAACCTCTTAAATCTGTGATTTATGTTATGAGAGTGTGACAACTCAATAAAAAGCAAAACTAATAATAAAAAAATTTAAAAAATTAAAATACTATTCTAATGAATAATACTAGAAGACCTCTTCTTTTTTTTTTTAGTTCGTAGTTGATCATAGTTTTAGATAACAAAGGATGTATTAAATGTCAAAATTTGTTCAAGGACTACTTTTCCTAATAATTTGTTTAGGGACCGATCGCTCTTCAGCCAGTAGTTTAGAGGACTGAACACATTTTTATCCTTTCAAATAGCACCATTTTACTTTGCTGCTCTTCAAGATTTGTAAACCTTAAACATAAGACGTCAAAAAAGAAAGAAAGAAAACCTTAAACGTAATTAAGGGCTTATGTTACCTACGCTAGCGTGTCAAGTGCACTTTCTGGGCTGGCTACATTGCATCATATGGCAAACAAGTTCACAGCCATGTGCTTAGATGTGAATTGCCCTTTTATGTAGTTCTACAGAATTCTCTGATTGATATGCACTCAAAATGTGGAAACCTGAACCACTCAACAAAGAGCTTTAATAACATGCCTGAGAGAACTGTTATTTCATGGAATGCAATGCTTGGGGGAAAGATCAGGTGCTCGAACTTTAATAACATGCCTGAGAGAACTGTTATTTCATGGAATGTAATGCTTGTGGGAAAGATCAGGTGCTCGAACTTTTCAAATTGATGGAAGAAGAGAGTAAAGTCAAACCTGACAGTGTCACTTTTCTGGCTACAGCCATGGAGGATTGGATGATAAAGGGCTGGAAATCGTTGATGAGATGGTGGAGGGGAACGATGTGGTCGACGCAGAGATTGAGCATTATGGGCGTGCTGGCCGAGTGCTTTTGCTTTTATCAAAAAGATGCCTTTTGAACCTACCGCAGCTATTTCGGGTTCGCTTTTAGGTGCTTGTAGAGTCCATTCAAATACTAATTTTGACGAATTTGTCGGTCGCCATCTGGTAGAAATAGAGCCTGAAAATGCTGGGAACTGTGTCATTCCTTCAAATTTATATGCTTCTGCAGAGAGGATGGAAGACGTGAGAAATGTGAGGGAGTTGATGATGGAGAAGGCTAGCTGAGATAGAGGAGCCTGGAAGAAGCTGGATTGAAGTTGACCAAACTCTTCATCCTTTTCATGCAAGGGATCTGTCCCATCCTTGGAGAGATGAGGTACTTTCGAAGGTAAAAGAATTCTCGGTGAAATTCATGGAAGCTCGATATGTTTCTGACTAGAGTTACGTTTTATATGGTATGGACGAGGAGCAAGGAGAAAATACTTCTAGGCCATAATGAGAAGCTGGCAATGGCTTCTAGACTAAATATAAAATAAAATGTGTGATAGAGAAAAGAAATAGTGTGGATGTGAAATTTAAAAGGGTGTACATTCAAAATAACTAATAGATATGATTATGTCGTTTTCACCCGATAAGCTTAAATCAATTTTCTTAACATATAAAAAAAATATTTAGTTTTTGTAAATATTTTTCTAAAAAAATCTAAATAATATAGAAATTAATTCGGTGTGACCTGATGATATAAGGCTAAAAATAATTTTAATGATTTATAAAAATATAATTTGATTCATAAAAATTAATAATATTTTTAAATAATATTTAAATGACAATATATTAGATTGATTTAAGTCAGTCCATGTTAATTTGACTAATTCGCAACTTGTATTATAATACTATGGTAACTTATATAAAGCAAATTAAAATAAAATTATGAAATTCAATTCTTAATCAACTTAATGTTAAATAATAAAATAAAAAAATAAAAAATTTGACATGAGTTAATTTTGCAAACTTGTTACCTGAATTATGAGATTGAGATAATCTCATATAAAATAAAAAAATAACTTGGCTAATATGAATTAACTTACTAAATCTGTGATCAAGATCATGAGTTAATTTTGCAAACTTGTTACTTGAATTATGAGATTGAGATAATTTCATATAAAATAAAAAAATGACTTGGCTAATATGAATTAACTTGCTAAATTTGTGATCAAGGTCACGAGACTGTAATAACATCATTTAAAATAAATTAAAATAAATTATAAAACTTAATTTTCAATAAACTCATTGTTGAAAGATAAAACTAAAAAGAAAATTAATTTAAAAATAGACATTATAAAACAATTTAAGTCTATACAGGCTAACCTACAAAACACGTGACTTAGGTTATAAGATTAAGATAATCTCATAAAAAATAAATCATGAAGCTTAATTACTAATCAATCTAATATTGAAGGATAAAATTAAAAAAAAATATCAATTAAAAAACTCAAGTCAGCTTAATTAATTTACCAAACCAGCTATCCGAGTCATGAGATCAAGATGATCTCATAAAAAATAAATTATAAATTTTAATTTCTAATCAACTTAATGTTAAAGTATAAAATGAAAAAATTAATAAAAAACCCTTAATTAACTAAGTTACTCCACTAAATATATGATATGAGTTATGAGATTAAACTAACTATGAAGAAAATAAATCATAATAAATTATGAAGTTTAATTTTTAAAAAATAAAATTTTAAAATATAATATTAAAAAAATATAGATTTAAAAAAATATAAAAATCAAAGGCAGAAAAAATATTATTAAAATAAATGGTATCTTATGAGGTGATGGATAATAAAAGAAAAATTAATTTTAATTTATTTTTAATTAATAATAATTAAATTGAAATTAATTTTCATTTTATAATTTTCCAATTAAAAATGTTAAAGAAATAAACACGATCAGACTAGAAAACGACGCTGTTTTGCCTTATTCCCAAAATTCCTTCACAACAGACTTCTCGCATTAACCACTCTCTTCTGTGGACTTTCTTCACACACCTCTATCAGAAAACCCAAAAACAATGCCCTTCACGACGGCATCCTCCATGCTCCGCCACCGAATCTCCTCCGCCATCAGAACCCGCGGTGGAGCATCATCTGGGAGATGGACATCGCCGGGACACGAGGAACGACCGAAAGGTTACTTATTCAATCGGACCCCACTACCACCTGGACAGCCTCGTAAATGGGAAGACTGGGAGTTGCCTTGCTACATCACTAGCTTCTTAACGATTGTGATCCTTGGTGTTGGTCTCAATGCTAAGCCTGATCTCACTATTGAAACTTGGGCTCATCAGAAAGCACTTGAACGACTCGAGACGGAGAAGTTGGGCCTCTCCGGTTCTTCTGATTCTGAGTGAAATTGGAGATCCGGGTATGCTTTTTTCTTTTGCGAAACTTTCGTGGGTTTTTGTTGGGGTTGTTGATAATAAGGTGTAGTCAGATTAAAAGTTTTTTGACCGACTGACTGTCTTTTGGAATTTGCATAATTTTCATGCTAGCTTTTTTTTTTTTTTGTTAATGTTTCTGGTAGTTTTGTAATTTTCTTTTTCAGCTAACATGTGAATTGAATTGGCTGTGTGGATGCGATTTCTTTTCTTTGAATTTGAGATTTAATCATGTTAATATAAATATGACTTAATACTGTGTTTGTTTGCCGATGAGAATTGTTGATTCATTGTTTTATTAGCAGCTTAGTAGTTTGGGAATTTGTTGCTCATAATTAAATTTTTTTTTTCTATTTTGACTATATGTTGGTTTTAGCTTACAGTTCCTTGATGAACTGGATCACTAAATTTGAATTAGCTAAATACCAATGTGATTAAATGATATGATTATCCAGAAGTCTTCTGTGATGTTTTCTGTGTAATAGATGCTTGAGATATTATGAGTCTTCCTGACTCAGTGATTGTCAGGTCAGGATTTAGGACTTGTGATGCTAAAGACATCTTGTTCTAATATGTCAGAAAATTCATGGTTGCTGTATAATATATAGGCATTGGGTGTTTCATTACTGTGGCAGAAATGTAAATATGTTACTGTGGAAATCATGTGATGCAACTTGGACCTTGAGCTTCGCATGCACAGGTTGCACAGGTTGTATAATATAATCATTTTTCGATGTGAGTATATTGGATTCTTGATGTGCATTCAAATGCTTCTACAAAAACAAAGGTTGCTAGGGGGATCACTTGAGAGAATGTAGGTTTATAGTTTTGTGAGGAAGGTGGACTAATGTGTTTTCATTAGTACCTAGCAAGCTTTATGTTCTGAAATATGTTGCATCTTTATTTGTTCTTTTTGGTGTTGTCTAGTTTTGGCAGCATGAGTTGAAACTGTTAGGATTGTTCAAGAAGCCAGTTGGAGAATTGACTAATTAAGAGTGTTATAGGGAAATGAATGATATATAATGGGATAGTTGCCTTGGTAGGCAAGGTTCATGGATGGGGGTGTGTCAAGACAGTGTCATGTAGGTGCGTTGCATGATAAAGTTCTGCTTAAATTTGGGTTTCTCACTGCATAATAGAGATTAAGCATTTGTGGAAGAAGCAACTGTATCCATTTAGTAGGATTGACTAGCTGAACTGTTTGAAAGAATGGCTACTGTGACTTGTAGTATCTTCAGAGGTGGATAGTAAAACTGGGATGCTATTTATTAGAGATGGCTGTCTATGTAGGTGGACAAGTAGATGTGTTGCGGTATATGATACCACACTATGGTGAATGGCACAATTAATATCTTTTTTTTTTTAGTGTGAAATCTAGTTGTTTGTAGTTGAGTGATAGCTTTGGTTTTGTTTGATCATGGTTTTCTTAACTTATACAATTCAGGTTCTTCTAATATTTTGATTTGTTATTTTAAAATTATTAAGTTTAAAATATTGGGCTTCTTTGAAGCTTTATTATTACTACAGCTTTAGATAGTTTTCTTTCAGTGTTTGACCTATGTTTGCATCAAATAATAAGGTTTCTTCCTCCTTTTGTTTTTCTTTGTGTAGTGATTTAATTGTTGTTTTGTGCTTAGTAGTTGCTTGGTAGCTTGAGTTGGATTTGTTTGGGCTTTGATGAGCTCAATCTGTATATTAGCTGCCTCCTGCTAGGGCGTTCAATTTCCAGGTCTTGTGCATCTTGCTTGTTAGTTGTTTGTGATGGTAATAGTGATAATAGTATGTTAGGAACTGTATCATTATTATATTCTGTGTTAGAATTGTTGTTTAAAGGCTCTGGCTAGTTCTTTACAGTGCAAAGTATTGATGCTCGGTTTTAAAGTGGAAATTTTTTGAAACAACTTGGACCTGAAGTTTGATCTACCTAGTTGCATGTGTTCTGTTTGCTTTGGTATGTCTATCTTGCTCTGCATGTACATACTTGTTGTTAAAACAAAGGTAGGATAAGGTTTGGTGATGTAGCACACTGAAGAGATGACTAGGTTCTATTTGCACCCACCATGCTTTAGTGGGTGTCATGATATTATTTGTTGTCCTATTTTGTGTTTTTTGATGGTTTGGCTTTTGAAGAATGAAATTATGTGATGGCATAGGAGTCTATTTGGACACGATTATTGCATTCAAAGTGTGTACATGTTGCCTGTTCAAAAATGAAAGAGAATGGAAATATAGGCAAGTGTGTAGTTTGTATGGGGATGGTTGCATAGGAGGTAAAGAGGTTCATGGATGTGCTGTGGTATGAGGCATTGTGAAATGGTTGTCCTCAGTGCTTGATCTGCATGGTATTTCTAAGAATAAACCAGAGATGAACCTCAATTCTATTCAATTATCAGGGTTAATTTGCAGAGCTTGTGAGGAAAATGGACATGGAGATGCATAATTAATTGTTGAGGTGATAGACATTACCCGTTGCAGAACAGAGGAAAATAAATATTGTAGCTTGTAGAATATGGACATGTAAGTGGACTTGTAGCATACTAGCATTGTGATAGGATATTTGTGGCGCATGGCCACATATATGGAAAACATCTTAACTAACTAGAGGAGTAGTTGTCCATGTTGAGTGAACAGGAGTTATCACTAATTAGAAATTAGAATTAATTATTGAAGCTTGTTAGAAAATTTTCTGATATATATATATATATGTATATATATATATATATTACATTTGTGGGTGATGGCCTTTGGAGAATTATTATTCTTGAGGGGATAGCCATCTTGGAGAATATCTTCATTGGAGATAGGAAAATAAAATTGGTATGCATCAAGATATACCTTTTGTCAGTAAATTTTTGATAGCTAATGTTCCCCCACATATTCATTCTTAATCAATTTTTTTCCCTTCCCTCAACTGTTTATGGGCAGCAAGAACTTGCAATTGGCTTGATTTTTAAATAATCCAGAAATGCAACTACTAGTTGCCTTGAATTTTCAAATGTCATTCACAGGCTGACCCCTTATCCTTTGTGTTGTTTCTTTCTACCTGTACTCTTTTTGGCTACTCTGATGGAGTGTGAGCAAGGTTTTTGAGTTCATTGGATCATTCCTTTGGTTAATGATTCTACTAGATGTTTTTATCTGCCATATTCATTTGGTTGGGATTGAGAAAATACAGAAAAGGAACTCGCTTTGTCTTGTTTTATGTTCGATGATTCTGTTGCCATCAGTTCTTATTCCAATTCTTACTCTTTCCATGCCGCTGCTTCTCTTAACAGGGTCTGCTTTTGCTTTACAAATTAGCATGGCCAGTTGCGGAACATCAGACCGGATATAGTTGTTCCCAAGAGGTTGTGCCTCGGCTCACCTGCAATAAAGTGATTTTTCATTCCCAACTTTTGCATTTACTGTTTGGTTAGACTTAGTAAATATGTTTTATGTAGTTTGTTGTTAATTATTAGAAGGATGCAGCATGTCTGAAAGTACAACGGGTGCAGGACATCTCTTAATAATTCGTAATTTTGCTCGTGTTCATGGCAGTCTCCCAAGGGGAGACTCGTATTTCGGATATACTTTTCCAAATGAGTTTGTCTTGAAGGATTGTTGCGATGGTGTTTCCTCGTTTTCTGTTAGTTTCCTGGGCCTAGAATTGGGCTTGTAACCCTAATGAAAGCAAACCAAGCTAAGGCCTCTCATGTAAACGCTATAAAATGGGCTGATTCCGGAATGAGCTTGGTTTTAATTTTAATTTGTTTTTCGGGGGACCGGGAGAAGAGAGGTGTTTTTGAATGGTTGATCATACCAGATGTTGAAAACCCACGCAGCCATATGTCATTAGATAGTTGGCCTGTGAGATTTTTAGCAGTTATTTAGGTAGTGTATGTAATTGCCTTAGCAGTTGTTTTTAAAGTATTTGTCTTTTGTAAATATATTAAATAATTTTTTTTATTTTTTTAATATTAGCATATCAAAATAATTTAAAATTAAAAAAATATTTGTAGTAGAAAAAATAAATTTTTTTCAAAGGTACACTTGTAGTAGTCAATGGGGCAAATTCACATTGTCTAATTTTTTTAAGTTTGAGTATAAAATTAAATTGTGTGAAAATTGTTTTGATATGTTTTAGTTGATTTAATTGGTTTAAAAATAATTTTGATGACAAAAAAAGAGGAGCTTGTATTTAAAAAGTTTAAAATATATATATATATATTTTTAAAAAACTGAGGTAGTTATATATTTATATTAAGTTCGTAGACAATTCTTAAGCTGGATTACTGATAATAAGCTGTTTGTTAAATAATATATTTATTTTATTTTATTTATTAAAATTAAAATAATATTTTTAACTTAATTTATATATAAGTTATTTGTATTTAAATTAAAGTAATAACTTTTAGACAAATCAATGAAAGAGAATTTTAATTTTTTTTCTTTCATGTTTGTATTTTTTTTGTATTAATTGAATTATTTTAACACCTTTAAGTATATTAAAATAAAATACACAGAGATAAGTACAGGTTTAGAAGGAGAAGAAATTATACAAGACATTTAAGAAAACAAAATACCTTTTCTTGTGAGGAAAAGAGTTGTTATATATATATATGATAGAATTTTAGAAATAAGCAATAGCTCAACTCTATCATATATAGTATGTGCTTATCATTTAGCTTGCTTTTTTCAAGTTATTAGTCTCCTGCCTTCCCCTCCATNGCGTTAACACTATTCAGATGTGATGTGGCAGACCATCTGGTTATAGTGATCCTTTTGTGTGAGAAAAGGTGTGCTTAAGTTACTTTGATGATTGAAAGGTTTGGTAAGTACCTGTAAACTTGGCCACAAACACTCTAAAAAATGGAAAGCTTGGAAGAGCTGCAAGATGCAAGCTTGTGTTGAAGAAAAAAGAGGACAGTTGCCCTACATGAATGGCAAAGGGGGTGATTGTTAGGTTGGTTGCCATTAATGTGCAACAACCATTTGGTATTGCACCAAACATGTGCATTCATACAAGATGTCAAAGGTTGGCAGCCACCATTGTTGAAGAAGAGTTGGAGTTGACAGCCATCTTTGTTGAAGAAAAGCCTCCATGAATGCCTATAAATAGAGGCATGTGTTAGAGAGCAAAATGTGAGAAGAGAATTGTAAGAATGTGAAGAGAGTAGAGAGGAAGAGAAAGCTGCAATGACAGCAAGGCTCTGCAATGGCAGCAAAGAGAGGGTTGGGAGTAGAGTAGAATGAAGTTATCATTCTCCTCCATGTATTTGTTTTTGTATTCTTTCTCTATCTCTAAATATATTGACTTCTCCCGTGGATGTAGGCGGTTTTGCCGAACCACGTTAAATATTGTGTCAGTGTGCTTGGCCCTCCTATGAGCAAATATCAGTACATCACCGGTCGGATTCCCCAACATATATGATATAAACAAGAATCCAAACTAAAAAACTCTCTCTTGTTTTTATTGTCATTAGTATTGCATTTTTTACTTATCAAGAAACGTAAAGATTTAATTTTTACTATCAAGTTGAGCAAAATACATAGAGCCTTGCTATTGTTATCATCATCTGTATTCATTCTGATCTTCCTCTTGTTCGCTTTAAGAAAATTTTGCTGTCTAATTGGTAATTGAATTCAATATGAAGATCTTTTCTTGATATGGTAGAATTTCTAATATCATTCAATGAATAAATAGGTGTTATTGTTTTGGATAATACTCCATAATATGCTAGATAAATATCATAATAAATTCAAAAGGAAATTATATGTTTTTGATAGAAATATCGTGAGATTGATAGTACAAAATTTTATTTAATTATTGAAGAAAGTCAAAATGAATTCTAAAGATAATTCATGATCTTCTTGTTAGATCTGTTGATAGAAGTGAATTTATAGGTGCCTCCATGATTTTTTTCTTATACTATATGATCCATCCACGTTCACACTTTTTGGCAAAGATGTTGTTGATTTCAATGATGGATCTTTGCAGTTTAATATTCTTGTCTCCGTATATAAAGGTTTACCAGAGTGCTATGTTAGATGATTTATAATAATATATAGTTGAGATCTCATTAATTTCTATTTATTTTAATTATATCCTTAACAGTTTCCCTGTAATTTGATCAATTGTGCATCATTATCCTCAAATGTGTTCCAAGTTAAGGACTCCAACAACAGTAAAAGAGGGAGTGATTCCGACATGATACCATGCATTACCATTGAACAGGAAAGTAACACAACATCACTTGCTTCATGACGATATTCAATTGATCAGCAAGTTTATCCCATAGTTATTAATCACGACGACTCAGTGTAAGATTCATGGGGTATCAGGTAGATTCAGGTTAATTTAATTTTAAAAAATAAATAAAAAATATATTATTTTAATTTTTTATAATTAATAAATCTTAAGGGGGTCATATTAAATAATTATTTTTTTAAACTCTAAGTTAGACTTGGTTAATACTAGTTTCGTAATAATGACATATTTACCATGATATTTTTTCATTGAGATAAACAAATTTGGAGGCATATTTTTGCCATTTTCTTGATTAAGGTATTTTTTGTTTTAAGAGATTTGTTAAAAGTGTGTGTTTAAAAAAAAATATTAAATTGATGTTTTTTAGTTTATTATTTTTAATAATTGTGATATGTTAATGCAGAAATTAAAAAAAATCTAAAAAAATATTTTAATATATTTTTAAATAAAAAATATCATATACCATAATGCCAAGCATGCAATAACTCCACTAACAAGGGGCAAAACTAAAACATCCATGCTATCTTCTTCAGCTAGCAAGTTAAGAATATCGAACTACTTCTGATAAATCCCAAGGACTCACCATTGGCTAGTGCGGACGAAAACAATTTAATTAGCTGGTGTGATTTATCAATAATTAAAACATATAAAAACATTATTAAATAAACCCGATTAATATGAATTAAAAATTGGTGGTTGGTCGGATTCTTTGTCGTCGATCAAAGAGTGGTCATTGGAATAAAATATGTATAATCTGTATTATAAAAAAGGAGGAAGAAATTACAGATTTTTCTTGCCTATAAACAGAACCAATGATAGGTCTTTTTTAGAACCAATATATAACAGGTCTAATCATTAATTATCATCATATTTCTTATATGATATGATGGTCAATCATACAATAATATTCACCAAAATTATATTAATACGTAAATTAGGAAATTATCACATAGATCCATAATCCATATTGTATAATCCATAGCAAAAGCATTGTAACTAGATGCATTCTTTTTCCCTTTTTTCTAAAAAAAGCTAGATGCATTCTTTTTTTTTTTTTAGATGCATTCTTGACTAGATAAGTAGTGACACAATCACTTTTTTTTTTAGCTAAATTATGGCTTTTATTAAAGGTAACGTGAAAGGCAGATGGATCTTTTAACAATAGTGCCTGCACACAAGAGATGGGTCTTTCTTACCAATCATAGATCCAACTCTCATATATGTACAAGAAAATCCTTGTCGGTGTTCAGCTGGCTTTGTAGAAACTGATACAGTGGACGATGCTCTCATCTACACACACATATATATATGTAATCACCATAATTTTTATAGATCCCGCCGCTATAATCATTTCAATAATCTATTTTTTAAATTCAAAATGATGAGTTTTAAAATTTAAACTTAAATCAAATTGAAATAAAATTCTCAAATCTTAACCTATATTTTTACATGGTCAAAGAAGAAAATCACTTTTATTGAGCTCTTCTTTCTATAATGAAAAAAAATAATCTTTTATATATTGACAAAAAAATTTTCTTTTTTCATGTGACTTTTATCTCTCTTGGCATCAAAAGATTGAATCATGAAAAAAAAATTATGATTAAATCATCAAAATCTAAAACTATAAAAAATATATTAAAAAAACATTGTAGATGCACAAATAATCCATGATGCATCATCTAAGTTTTGAAAATAATGAAAAAACTATAAAAAAAATCTAAATTCTTATAATTAGTATAATATCCCTGTCTTTTTATGCATTTCAACGATGTTCTGAAAAAATACAAATAGCTTTGAGACAAAACTAATGTATTAACTAAGAAATTAACTCTTGGTTATAATAATCTGATCTATTTTCCCGCACCAAGATGACTAGTGGCTGATGTTTATTAAGCCAAGATGGCTGGTACTTGCAAAATGTCTCTTTTGATGAATTTAGAAACTTTCTGATACTTAATAAGTCATTTATTTTGAGAAAAAGCTATGATATTTTTAGAAACAATCTTTGAAAATTAACATATATAGAGAATAGAGATTGAGAACCTAATATTTGATAGATTCATAATTTGATAGATTTATAGTGTATTCTCATCTTTTTTTGGAGATAATAGGCTAAAGTATAATTTTTCCTAATAGTTTTAATAAGAAAAAAATATCCTTGACTTATATATCAATGAGAGATAAATATTCATTACATAAATATTAATGTTGATAAAAATATGATATGTCTTTAAAGGATTTTTATATATTATTCATTATACAACATTAATGTCGTCGGAAGTGTGGTAAACCCTTAGATAACTTTTATACACCTAAGGGTATAAATAGAGTAAAATTCAAAATGTATTTGAGCCCATGAGGGTTGAGCTTTTTTCTTAAATTGAGCTTTTTTCCTTTAGGATAAGTCTATGAGAGTTGAGCTCTTCCCCAATACTGAGCTTATTGAGGAGCTCGAGAAGTTACTTGAGACTGTGAGCTTTTGGGCCTTCAAGGGGTTTTTTAGACTTGTTGAACTTAGTTTATTAGTATCCTCCAAGTCTTTGTGATATTTTATAAGCAAAGACCTTGTAAAAACTTATGGTACGATGAGTTTGTTGAATCTTTTTCATAAAAGAAAAGGAATGGAAACCCTAAGTAATATACCAAAGAACTCCTGTATAGAGGCATGCACTATGATTGAAAAAACATTTCTAAGCATGTAGAGAGGAATTATAAAGGAATCTATACCAAGAAAGTTTTTCTAATGAGTGGAGAAACCTATGAAGTACGAGCTTGTACTTAGAAAAATTTATAAGGAAGGAAATGACAAACCTATGTCGATGCTTATACTTAAAAAAATTTCTAAGTGGCATTGGAGATGGACCTATATCTATGTCTATGCTAAAAAGAATTTCTAAGAGGCCAAGGAGAATTCAAGAAGAGTGAGCCTTATACTTAGAAAATATTTTAAGAGGTTCAAAGGAACCCAAGAAAAGTGAGCCTTATATTTAGAAAACTTTTTAAAAGGTTGAGGGGAACTTATATTGATGCTCATACATAAAAAATTAATGGTCATAAAAGAAGGTTTTAGGCCTCTTAGTTAATGTTGTGGGGTTTAGAATCCCCTACTGAAAAGAGATCACATTATAATGGGAGGCATGTAGTCTTCTTAATAATGGTGCAAGGTTTAAAAACTTAGAATTAGAAAAATATCTCATTAAAGAATAGGAGATCTATGGCTTCTCTAATGATGATAAGAGGGCTCAAGATCCCTTTCGCTAAAGAGTGATTGAATTAAAGTGAGAATGATATATGGTTTCTCTAGCATTATCATAGGTATGAGGTGCCCTTATTGGAGAGTTATTGTATTTTTTAAAAAAAAAGTAAGAGGCATATGGCATCTTTGGCAATGATATTGAGCGCGAGAGTTCTCTATTAGATCATCTTGAAAGTGGGAGATTCAAGATTATCCATAGAGATAACATAAGGTTCAGGAGTCTATCTAGAGAGTTGTGTAGTTCTCTAGGTTCTAGTTGGCCTTGGTTATATATACTTGGCCATAGAATGAGGGTTTTGTTGCTTTGTTAAGGTTGATTTTCTCAAGTTGTTATGAAGGATAAAGTTATCACGCTAGAAAAAAACCCCCTTAAAAAAGATTGTGTAGAAGTTCATAAGGCCTCATTAAAAATCTATAGATTAGAGAGATAATTATTTTAATTTAAAAATAAACTTGCTTTATAACGAGGATAATATATTATAAGATGATTTATTAGGCTTTAAGAAGCTCTATGATCCATCCCTTTAAAAGTAATGCTATTATATTAGAAAGACTATTAGTTAATCAATTTAAAGGGTGGGGCTGCCATGAGTTCTAAAACTTGCTAAGCTGACAAGGCCTAATTTTACCTTTTAACGGCCAATATAATTCAGGTAAAAGGCTGTACTTGGTTAATGAGCTGTTGGAAGTTCGAATAGGTAAAAGTGTTTACGATAATGAATAGATCCATCAAGCATTCTAACTTAGGTGTATTATGGTTGTGTGTCATAAAATGACTTGAAAATATCATTAGAAAGAAACCGATTACTTTTTTTTATATCAGTATCAATTCTCACATATAATGCCAATTGATAATGTTCTAAAAAATCCAAGTAACTTGGAGAGAAGACTTATGTCTTGCATAATTAGATAATCTCTTGATTTTTATAATTTGATCCATTCTCCCTAATCAAAGTGGTTGATATTTAGTAAGTTAAAGTAGTTGGTAGTTGGTGGTTGATGGTTGGTACCTACAAAAGGTCTAATGTGGTGAATTTAAAAAATTTCTGATGTTTAAGTAAATATTTTTTTAAAAAAAAAACTATGATATTTTAGAAAGACTCTGAAAATTAATATGCAATAAAGAATAAAGATTAAAAACATGATATTTATAATGTATTTATAGCCTATGAATCTTATTTATTTATAGAGAGGAGGAGCTAAAATGTTATTTTTACATTGATAGTTTTAATAAGAGGAAATATTTCTGATATATATATATATTAATAAAAACTAAATATCTCTTACACAAATATTAATGTTAATGAAAACATGATAGGTCCTTATAGAACTTTTTTACACTATCCCTTACACAACATTATTGCTGATGAAAATATAGTAGGTTTTTAAAAGACTTTTATACATCTAAAGGTGTAAGGAAAGTAAAATCCAAAATGTAATCGAGTCCATGAAGATTAAGCTCTTTCCCTAGACTAAGACTATGAGAGTTGAGCTCTTTTTCTAGATTGAGCTCATGTCTTTATGTTTTTTTCTAAGGCTAAGCTTACGAGGGCTAGGCTTTTTCTCTAGGCTGAGCTTCTAAGAACTAGGTTTTTTTTCTAGGTTGAATTCATGACTTCAGGTTTTTTTTTTAAGACTGAGTTCATAAGAATTGAGCTCTTTTTTTAGGTTAAACTCATATGAGATGGGTTCTTTTTTAAGGTTAGGTCCAGATAAATTGCTTGATATCATGGGTTTTTGGGTCTTCAAAAATTTTTTTAGACTTGTTAAATTTAGATTTATCACATTTCTAATTTTACATTGTTCAAATACATAAAATACAGTTATGTTTCATTGTATTTTGCAAGATAATATGAACATCTAACTTTATAGAAGATATTTTTTACATTGTTCAAATACATAAAATACAGTTATGTTTCATTGTATTTTGCAAGATAATATGAACATCTAACTTTATAGAAGATATTTTGATATTATATATTATGAATTATAACTTATAGGTAAGGATGGTTGAGGCTACTTTAATATTTTTAAAAGGTTTGATAAAAAAAAGAGGCAAGTTAAAATGAGTAAAAAACATATAATTCCTTTAATCATTATGGGACTTTTAATATAGTTCTCCGACAAGAAATTCTTAATCGCATCCATTTGTCAAATATCATTCAATTAACCATTTATTAATTTGTTTGACATGATCAACATTTTCTTAAGATAAATAGGTCTTTATTTTTATTTTTTAAAAATTTAAATTTTATGGGCAATGTCCAATAGATTTGGGATCCAATTGGAACCTTTTTTTTTGTTTGGGGACCCAATTGAGAATTGGTGATAGTTGGGAGATAAGTATAATATTTTCTCTTTAACCATTGAAGAGGTTTATTGAAGTAGAAAGGGGTCGCCTGTGGACATGTTTTCCTTCTTTGAGAGTATAAATTACTTGAAATTGCCAGAGCTTTAAGATTGAAGGGTATGATACTGTTTTCTATCCCCTTTTCCTATATATTCATTGGCTGAACTTTACATAAATGGAACTCCCTCAGCCTCTAATAAGTGCTTAATAGGAAAATAATCTATGCGAGAATTATAGTGTAGTGTGCTTGACCATGAAGAAGAGATGGTTATATCTTCCCATTTCCATTGATTTGTGAAATCCAAGAACAATACAATTAGTTGTAGTTTTTTAGTCATAAAATTATCTTTTGTTTCCAATGAACAGTTGGACTAAGCCACTTGATAGTTCAGAGCAATCACATGACTAGACCCACCGTTTTCACTTGAAGGGGATTGATCTTAGAACCTTCAGTTGCTAATAATTCCAAGAAAGGAAAAATTAAAAAAAAAAAAAGAAGAAGAAGAAGAAGAAAAAACCAAAAGTGTCTGTGTGAGCAATGAATCTACATAACGCGGTCAAATTTACTTAAATCAATGTCAGATTGACCAGAATCCACAAGTTACCCTGGCCTTCGGTAGGAAGGATGTCTCTTCAGTCTTGTTTATACAGGACCCTTGAATCCTTTTTAATATTTTTCCTACTTTAGTTCTGAAAAAGGGCTTGAAAAATATTAAACTAGTAAAAAAAATCCAAATTTCAATTTAATTAAATGATTGCGCAAAACACAATAATAATTAAGGAAACTTTTGCTCATATAAATCCAAAGACTGCCCTCAATTCGACATCCATGCTTTCTTGCATCTATCAGAAGGCGACCAGTTCTGAAGTGGCGAATCTGGGGTGATCATTTCTCTGTCGAGTGCTTTACTTCCATGCACAGGTCAAGATGAACATGGCGACCCAAAACTTGTGGCAATGCGAAGCCCTTGCATATCTGAACGGACAGGAAACCATATATGAAATTGCTAGGAATCATTAGTGCCATCACAGAAATGGATCTGTGTTTCCTTCTGCTACATTTTACTATTAATGGACGGCCTGTGCAAGGAATCAAGATTTTTTTTTTTTTAAGAGATTTGCCATGGAACCTGAAGGCAAAGAAATTAATGGCTAGCTGCAGCCTCGTTGTTAATGTCGTGAACGTGTAAATACCTAAACACCCTCCTCAATCATTTAATTTCGAGTATCGTGGGTCAAGCATGGCCTTATTATAATAATGAACATGTCTTTTGATTTTTCTAAACGGTTTCTCGAAGCACTATAATTAATTTTTAGATAAAGTTAACTGTGAAAAATTGATTGAATGAATCTACAACGCAAATATTAATAGAGGCACAACATGTTCAAAGCTTGACAAATTTTAGGATTAAACTTGATGAAATGCATTTTCTTTTGAAATTACGCTTGAATTTCACTATTTCTTAAGATTAATTAACCAAGATAAATATAGTAAAACATCGAGTATAAATAAATAACTAGCTTTTAATTTAACTAGTTCCCGGAAAAGGAAAAACTAGTCTGTTTAGGGTTGGAATTCAACCTGTTTTATTTTATTTTTTGACAAAAAGCAAGTTAAAATTCAACAGAAAAGAGGGCCTTGATGCCATCAATTTGAAACATGAAAAGGAAAATTGTAGATCAATTGCTTGGGAAATAACTCCAGTCGGTGTGCACAAGTATTTCGATCCTGGTTACTGACCATGCTGGCAGATTCTTGAATCTGCACGCATTGTAGACCTTACTCTACTGAAAATATATACAAATTTAATACTGAAAAAACAACCTAAGATGGTTACATGACACCTTCCTTCATGTCCCCCAGTTTAACTTAAATCCAAATAAAATAAATAAACAAATAACACCAATCTCCCTCCTCCCTAACGGTGTGCAGACACTGACAGACCCGGTTGGGGTAATTCAAGAAAAACAATGATGGCAGTTTAGGTATACCGATAATTCTTCCACGTAACGCGTCAAGCTCCAAACCGGTTATCCCCAGTCACCTCCCTCCCACCGACAGCCTCTTCCCGGTCATCACTATGCCCGTACAAAAATACAGACATCTTTTGAATGCCAGCCAGCTTCCCGCACTCGCTCGCTCGCCCCCAGCCAGTTGCAATATAAAGCTTCGCATTTCACATGTCGTTTTAGCCACAGAGAGAGAGAGAGAGAGAGAGAGAGAGGAGGAGGAGATATCATTAGGAAGCTTTTTCTGGAAGCTGAGCAATAAAGACTATACGGTAACTTCTTTTATTTTCTGTTTTTTAACGGCGGTGACCACTGCTTTTCTCTGTCGTTTCGTGTGAACTTTTTCTGTCGTTTTTGGCATAATTAATTTGTGAAGGCGAAATGCCTTTTCTTTTCCTCTCTTGATAGTTACAGTTACAGATTATTTGTTGCTCGTTCGTTCGTTTTCCTTTTTTCTGTGGTTGAGCTATCGTTTTCTAGTATTTTTGCTTCCTTGTTCCTTGTGCCATACAGAAAATTAAGGTCGTTACAGATCATTTGACTTGGATTCTCTTTTAAGGTTTCTGAATTGATGATTCTAAGCTTTTTAACTCTTGGCATTCTTCGAAATTGTTTAAGGTAATCATTTTTCATTTCTCTATTCAATGACTAGATCTGGTTTTTGAAGGCGATTATAGTTAATGCTTGAGATTGGATTTGATGATGCTCTGTGTTTTCTGTTTGATTTTGAATGGAGAAGTGACAGCAATCTTCAATGTTGTTCACATTGTTAAGTGCTTTTTTTCATGAGGTTACAGATATTTTCTCTTGTTGATAACAGCTCGCTTGATTGATTGTGGGAGGAGGAGGTGAAGGAAGTAGAGAATGAAAGAGACTGACATGAGAAGAACTCCCAATACTAATCAGTCGAAGCGCTCGGGAAGAACTGAAAAGAGAGACCGTAAAACGAATCAAACATCGAATATAAAGGGAGTTGAATCTAAAGCTCTGTTTCTTGCTAAACCAGACTCCTCCAGTGCTATTTTAGTAAGTGATTCGAACACGGGCTCAGAGCCCTCTGAAGTTTATGAAAACTTGGTTATACATTATGTGGATGATGCCAACAGGTCTGAGGAGGCTCCTCGAAATTCAAAAGTCAATCCCATGATTGCCAAAGCCAGCAAGGATGAGGCTTTAAATGATCATTCTGATGAATTAGATAGAGAAGCTAATCAGGTGAAGGAAGGGGAGTGGGATTCTGAGACAATAAAAGATTCAGTTTCATCTCAAGGGGACTCTGTGATAGCAGAGGATGAGAAAGTAGAAAATGTTTCGAGAGTCCCGAAATCAGTTTCCAATAAGAATTCATCAGAAAGTGGTCCTCGCGGATCAAGGGTGAGATCTGATCGCGACAATGGTAAATCTAGGTCTAAAGCAGTAAATAACACTACTAAAAAACCTGCAAAAACAAATAAAGGGCTGTCAAAAGTTACTTCGAAAAGTTCTTTTGATAAAAATTCTAAAGAAGTGACAGCTCCTCCTAAACCTTCTCCAGAATCCTCTGAAGGAGCTGATGATAAGTCTGCAGAAGATGTAAGAGAAATAGATGTTTTAGATGAGGCCTCGAATGGTACTCAGAGTGTTGCAAGTGACAATGAAACAGCTGATGCTGAAGAAAATTGTGAACATGAGGATGAAGCAGAATTAATTCAAAAGATTGAAAACATGGAAATGAGAATTGGGAAACTTGAAGCAGAGCTAAGAGAAGTTGCTGCTCTTGAAATTTCACTATATTCTGTAGTACCAGAACATGGGAGCTCAGCACATAAGGTGCACACACCTGCACGACGCCTTTCTAGACTCTACATTCATGCTTGCAAGCATTGGACCCAAGATAAGCGAGCTACGATAGCCAGAAACACTGTTTCAGGACTTGCATTGATTTCCAAGTCCTGTGGTAATGATGTTCCAAGGTAAGTAAATATCACGTTTTATGTCAGAATTGTTTCCAATTGTTGCTATTATTTTATAGCTGACTAACATAATTTTCCTTTTGTTTGTAAAGGTTAACATTTTGGTTGTCCAACACAATTGTGCTGAGAGAGATCATTTCTCAGGCATTTGGAAGTTCACGGAACTCAAGTCCCCTTGCAAGGCATGCGGGGTCCAATGGGGGTAGCAAGAAAAGTGAAGGAAAGTCTACAGCAGTGAAATGGAAGAGTGGTTCTGGTAGTAAACAAGTTAATGGTTTTATGCAGTTTGCTGACGATTGGCAGGAGACGGGAACCTTTACAGCTGCATTAGAAAAAGTTGAATCGTGGATATTTTCCCGTATAGTCGAATCTGTATGGTGGCAGGTAAGAAAGTGTGGGGATCATCAAATTTTATAAATTTTTCTATTGATGCTTGTAGGTAGAACACGAAAATCATCTATCAAAAAACCACCTTTTCCTTTCTTTTTTGTTTGATAAATGAATTTAAGGCCTGACTTCATTTGACCCTGTCATTTGTCAAGACTGAATGCTCAAGTCTCATTATCATATTCTCATTGTAATAGGCCATTTATGCTATGAGCTTTAGATATTAATTTTATTTATCCTCGTTAGTTTCTTCTATGTTCTTATGTTTTCAGGCTTTGACTCCACATATGCAATCTCCTGCTGCGGATTTGGCCTCCAATAAAACCTCTGGAAGGTTACTTGGACCAGCCTTGGGTGATCAGCAGCAAGGCAGTTATTCTATCAACTTATGGAAGAATGCTTTCAAGGATGCTCTCCAACGACTTTGTCCTGTTAGAGCAGGAGGTCATGAGTGCGGTTGCTTGCCCATCATTGCAAGAATGGTATTTAATTTTTCTATTTTTTGGCCTTCATTTTCTATATTTCAGTATTACAGGCATGGAATTATTAGTTCAAGCTCATGAAATATCCCTTCTTTCACAAATGTTTAGGTGACTGTAATCTGGTTTAGCCTTATTATCAACTCTTTGCTTTGGTGGCTTATTGTAATTTAATTTCTTTCACAGGTGATGGAACAGTGTATTGCCAGACTAGATGTGGCAATGTTCAACGCTATTCTACGTGAGTCTTCCCATGAGATTCCAACTGACCCTATTTCAGATCCTATCGTAGATTCCAAGATTCTGCCAATTCCCGCTGGAGACTTAAGCTTTGGTTCTGGGGCACAACTCAAAAATTCTGTACGTATTAGCATAGACTTTAATTGATTTCACTGCCTCATCCATCCTACAACGGCTTGATAGCGAGTGGTATTCTGATGAGTAAAATTCTCTTCACTCTGGCCAAACAGTTTATTAAACATGTCAAAACCTTGCAGCTATATAGTTGGAAAGAATATGTACCGATGGAAACATTTTAGTCTTAAACAGGCATAGTGAAGCTTTGCCAGCTTGATGTGATCCCTTCTGCATCACATATTTCTCTGCAAAATCAAATTGAACGTAATGGATCTGCAAGTGTAAAAACAATGCGTGGCTTACTCTGCGTGCAGGTTGGTGATTGGTCTAGGTGGCTTACTGATATGTTCGGCATAGATGCTGATGATTCCCTGAAAGAAGATCGGCACAACAGTGAGGGTGATGACAGGCGATATGGTGAAACTAGATCCTTCCTTCTTCTTAATGACTTGAGTGATCTTCTGATGCTTCCAAAAGACATGCTTATGGACCGATCAATCCGGAAGGAGGTTGACCTTACAATCTTATCGCTTTTGTATTTAACAACCATCCTTTGAAGTTGATTAATCTCAGAAGTTATTGATTTTCTGTCTTTATGTTTCAAAGGTATGCCCATCAATTGGTCTTCCGTTAGTTAAGCGGATACTCTGCAACTTTACTCCTGATGAATTCTGGCCAGATCCCGTCTCTGGAGCTGTATTAGAAGCATTGAATGCTGAGGTAGATCTTCCTTTTATTTCAATCTTGCTGGGAATACCTCATTGACTTTATATTATATGTATATGTGGAAAATTTTATGGTGAACAGGGAGTAAAATCTCTCTATGTATATATGCCTTCATGCCAGAATATTAAGCAAAAACAACAAATGTATGCAATAAACCACAGGATTATGTTGATTACATTTGACAGAGTATCGTGGAGCGGAGATTGTTAGGAGATGCTGCAAGAAATTTCCCTTATACAGCTGCTCCAGTTGTGTACACTCCACCTTCCTCATCTGATGTTGCAGTGGCGGGAACCAATTCTCCGTTGTCAAGGAATGCATCTGCTGTACAAAGGAAAGGTTACACCAGTGACGAAGAACTGGAGGAATTAGATTCTCCTCTTACCAGTATAATTGAAAAATTGCCATCATCTCCAACTATCATGGCCAATGGAAATGGAAATGGAAAGCACAAGGAACATGCAGGGGATTTAGTAGCAAATGCAAGGTATGAACTCCTTCGTGAGGTCTGGTCTGCATGAGGGTTGGAAGTGAATTTTGTTGCACATCTTTTGTTTCTTTTTTTCCTTTTTATCAACGTAAATATAAAGAGAAAAGAGAACACTTTTGAAAATAAGCAGTAGAAAACCTCTGGTTGGTTCAAAGTTTCACGTTTGTTGGAATGCAGCAGAAGCCACGCCTCTGCTTTCTTGTAAAGTTATCAAACAGCTTGGATGAGAAATTCAATTCAATTCAATTCAATATAATAAATAAATCATTGCCAGTTTTGTGATTGAGAGTGGTGCAGAAAACAGCAGTCATGCTCCAATCTGTCAGAGGTTTCTGTTTGCAAGCTTTTGCCGTAGTCTGCATAGCAGTACCAGGCTAGCAGCTAAACTAGTGGCCTAGACTTGACCTGAGACAGGGCGAGTTGATGAGTTCAAATCCGATTTTTTATTGTCCCAAGCTGTGAAGAACTCATTTTGATGGACTAAGGGATTCAGTGTGTGCGTGTGTGTGTGTTTGTGCGTGCGTGTCTTGGATGGTTCGCTCCTTTAAGAATCAGAACTTGCAGCCTCCATCCTAAAGGGAGAGTATTGGTGCCCATGGAGCAAGAGTCCCATGGATATATTTTTACCTTTTCCATGGAAAATAATTAAGTTTTAAAAATAACTTTGAAAGAATTTAAATTTTTTTTATGTTTTTTACTTTAAATTAATATTTTTTGATATTTTTAGATTATGAAAAATAATTTTTAAAAATAAAAAAATATTTTTATATAGAAATATTTTGAAAAATAATTATAATTACATTTTCAAACATTATCTAATTCAGCGAAGCTAAAATATTTGAAGTGACTCAGCTTTAAAGAGGGTTGGTGTTAGTTGTTCAGGGCTTAGATCTGAAGCCTCAAGCCTAACTCAAGTAAAATGGGCTTATACTAATTGAACTGAAAAACTCGTTTTTTTTATTTATTTGGATTAACTTACACAAGAATTAAGTCCAAGTCAGTAATTTTATGATTGTCAAGCAATAACTAGTGATTAGTTATTGCTTGACAGTCACAAAATTACTATCTTTAAAACAGGAAACTGCAGAATTACGAGGCCAAAAACTATCAGGATATCAAACAAATTGTCCTTAAACTAGGCAAAGCAGAAATTGCTAATTTAAGTAATAGTCATAATCTCTAACTAGCAAACATCATCCATGATAAAAAAAAAATGTTCTTGCAAATAAAACATAGCTGAGTTCATATATAACATATGGTTCAAGGATCAGAAGTTCACCTTTGCTTTCCCTTTCCACATGGTGTTCCTCTTGTAAACCTTGAAACGGCTTGTGCTTGAATGTTTAAACCCTAGTCCTACAGTATTCAACCTATGCTCACTCTCAAAGTTGAAGGAGTAAAGCGGGAACGACCAAACGTTTTGTGCCAACTGAGGTGCAAAAGAGGAGTACTGATGATCACCGGTTTCTGTTCGCTCGTAAGATTGAAATGCACTCGCAGTTGCATGTCCAAGGCCGAAAGCAGTGTTTCGAACTGCTGGTTTTCTTACCTTTTGCATTTGGTAGACGTTAAAAGGGCTAAAATCTCCATGTTGGAACCTTAACCCTGATCCATTATCCTGCTTCACAAGACCCAAGATCTCTGCAAAGTTTGGCAGACCTTCTTTTGCTGGACGAAACCCTTGAGCTTGGTAGATTGTAGGTTGGATGTTGTTGCTGTATCCAGCATCGTTTGTGTTTATCCCGTGAGGATAAGCTTGCACCGGTGCTTTCACAGGGCATGTTGTTGCCGCTTCCATTTGTGGCAGCCTGGGTGTGTTGCCATTGATCATTGCCTCAACATCATAGTATCTTATGTCACAGTTGGTGATTGCTTGGTATCCTTTCTGCTTTATGCATGCTAGGTCGAAAGCAATTGCTGCTTCCTCTCCCGTCTCTGATTCGATACAAACATAGAAAAATAAATATGTTTTGTTTTTTTATGAAAAAACGAGAATTTTATTAAGCAATTGATTTAGCCATTAAAAGATAAAGCTAGAAAATTCTGGAACTATACATGAACCAGTAAACTTAATTACTTTCTTATTAACTCACCAAAAGCAGATAAAACAAGTAAAATATAAATTTATGAAAAAGAATTATAATCATATGCAAAGCAAATTCTTTACGTTTTAGTTTTCTATGAAAACAATTGGAATTCACAGTGGACTGACTAGGGTTTGTTCTATATTATTTATTGTTTAGAAATAGAATATAAAACTAATCAACAACAGCTATTCATGTTTTTTAAAACTATTTTTGTTTTTTTTAAAAAAATCACAAAAAAAAATGTAAGTTTCCTATTTTGATCTTCTAGTTCTTAAAAACAAAATCAAAACGTAGAAATGATGCCAAACTGACTCTTCAGGATATAAAAAGCGAAGACTAACCAAAAATGTTCAAGATATGTTCACCCGATGGAGTCCAAGCTTGCCATTTGTTAGTGCCGTCATGCCTGTTCGAAATAAAATGAAAATTGATCAGTCCATAGTCAGTCCCTAAATAGATATAAATGATTAAAATAAAGATAATTGAGTTAACATGTTGGTAATCTAGATTTTTTTATCACGTCAGATTTCTAATACTCAGAGTTTTTTAAGCCATAATGACTTTGAATAACTTGCAACTCCACGAAATCTAGACTTGCCTCTTGTCAAGTCATTTGTTGGCCTAAAGAGATATTGAAAAGAGATGGATCTTTAGGCCTTTTCTTTACCTATTAAAGTTGGCAACATCTTGGTCACGAGTCATTTGCGCCATAGCTCCTACTTCCTCAGCATGGTTGGGTATCTGCTGTAACATAAATATTAATTTCATAAGCAAGAATGACTTAGAAATCTCACCAATTAGTGAACTTAATCTATGACACTTAACGAGATATGTATGTATGTATGTATAAAGTTTTTAATATATACTTTCTATGATAGTATCTCTATCTGCTCGCTAAACATCAATAGAAGCGTACTAGGAAATCAATCAGTTGTGTAGATGAACCCAAATCTCGAGCTATAGCATCCTCTTCTTTGTTACCTGACACAGCTTAAATGGAATCATTAGTGTAAATGAACTAAATGAGGAATTATTTAGGAAATAGTTAAGGCGGGAAGAGTAGTTTCAATATATCTGATTTATCAAAAATAAAAAATAAAAATAAAAAGCTCACAACGGCTATAATATTGCAAGTATGGAAGATATAGCATGCTAAGAAATTTTTAACAACAGATTTCGCTATGGACAGTTGAAAAATTTTGTTTAAGAACATAGTTAATAAATGAGTAATTGGAGATCAAATTAAAAATAAATTTTATTTATTTATTTATTAAGTTAAAAATTTATTGGAATTTAATATCCATGTTAGAAATATTCAAATACACCATTAGAATTATTTAAATAAAAAAAATTCAATAGTTTCAAATAATAATAGATCAATATTCTATATTATCTCATAGTTCAAAATTTCATTTTGTAATCCATATTTATACACGATAGATTCAATGAATAAAAATAGGTTTTTTTGGCTCTCCAACCTTTTACAGTGAAACATGGTATCAAAACAAATACACATGACCTTGTTACTTCTTTCTACTTCTATGACTTCTCAATCCTCTCTCATTCTACCTTTTTTATCTCCTATCATGTTCATCAATCTTTCTCTATCAAGCTACGCACATCCAATTATCTCACTTGGAATACTCATTTGGAATACTCATTTCATACCAATTTCTTCATAGTTTCTACCTATTTAACTTTTATATCCGTCATTAAAAAAATTTAACTATTTTATGTTGCATTAATAAATGTAACTGAGCAATTGTGTAGTTTTTATTGTATAAATATTATTATCATTAAATAAGGTATTGATTTCTTAATTAATAACCTTATTTCAGCACCTCAAAATATTATTATTATTGAAGAGACTTAACCAACATGTGGATACCTTAAAAAATTTAAATTTTACAAACAATACTAATCAATTAGTAGTTTATATGGAGCTCATAGAATAACTTCACATCACTTATCATTACAAGTTGATTAAAAAGATGCAAAATTGGTGAGAACACATTCTATGACCTTAATGTCCAATCCTAAAAAGAAACAAGTTTTATTTGCTAACACCAATGATAAGTCTTGTATACTGAAAGAACTAAGTTGTTACACTCAAGTAATGCAACAATCATGGTGGAGAGTTGTTGTAATAGTTGTGTTTACAACATTGATTTTGATTTCTCATAAAATGTGATTTTGGTTTAAAAACACCCAATGCTAATATTATAGGTAATAAATAGGTATTCAAGTTAAAACACAAGGTAGATGGGTTACTAGAAAAATGCAAACGGTGTTAATGGTAAAGGGTTATACCTAACAAAATGAAATCAAACACTCAATTACTTTCAGAGCCAAGTTATTAAGGCCATTATAATTAGAATCATCTTAATTATTATAATTTCTAAAAGGCGGATATCCATTATGATTAGAATCATCTTAATTACTATAATTTCTAAATGGTGGATATCAAGACTGTTAAACATTTTTAATGCATTTCTTAGCAACAATCTCAAAAAAGATATATTTATGGCACAACCACATGGCTTTGTTGATGATAGATGCTCTCAATATATATCTAAATTACAAAAGTATATTTACTGGGCATGGTTCTAAAGGTTGAGTTTTTTTGGCTTATTGTTCTTTCTTTATTTATAAACATGGTACTGAAATCTTGTATTTACTTATATATGTAAATGATACAATCATAGGAACCAATCTCACCATGAAAGATGGACCTTCAATTTCATTTAAGATATTTCAATGATCTTCATTTCTTTGAAGGTATTGAAGTAATTAGACATGACAATGATATTCTACTATCGCAATACAATTATCTTCAATATTTGCTAGCCAAAACTATGATCGATGGATGGTGTTGAGGTAGTAAAACCCCTTCTTCCCTCCAACCTGTAACTAAATATTTTGAATGGTGATCCAATAGATGGCGCGTAAATGTATCTTCAAGTTGTTGGCTCTTTGTAATATGCTTGCTTATCAAGACCTAACATAGCCTACATTGTCAATAAGATATATCAATATATGTCAATCTTATCATTATGCAATGACAAAGTTGTTAAAGAGTTCTACGATATCTTAAAGAAAGAATTAAGTAGGCCCTTTTTTTTCTCCTTTACAGCAATATAGTTACATGAATTTTTTTATAAAAGTTGAGCAAACATATAAGATGACAAACAAAGTATATGAGGTTATACAATGTTTTTAGAAAGAAGACTTAATTTTCTAGTCAACTATTAAAAAAATAGTGTTCAGATAATCAGCTAAATAAAAATATACAAAAATTGCTAATGTTAATTTTGTAATTATTTAGCTATGATCACTAATGAGAGAAATTAGTCTAAAAGTTTACACTCTTATTGTTTTATGATTTGACAATGTTGGAGTTGCTTACTTATCTTTAATTTTATTTTTAAAGATAGGACAAAGCATGTAGAAATTAATTTTTATTTTGTTAAAGAGAATGTAAAAAATAATAATATTAAGGCTAGTATATCTCTAGCAAAGACCAACTAGCATATATATTTACAAAGTCACTTGCAAGTGCCATATTCTTAATTTTTAAATACAAACTTTTTATTTTGCCCAACCATAAGCTTAAAAGGAGGTGTTAAAGATATTATGATATACAATTAGAATAATTTGAATTCAAAAAGATTAGGTAGTTTCAAATAATGATAGATTAATATTCTATGATACCTAATAATTCAAAAGCTCACTTTATAATTTATATTTATATGCGACATATTCAATGAATAAAAACAGTTTTCCTTCTCTCTATTTTTTTCTATTGAAAGACTCTAATGTAAATTTTTTAATTTGAAACATTAACATGGTTTAAATAAATTGTAAATGAATGAGAAATTGATCTAAAAAACTATTGGTATGTTGACATGTTTTGATGAAATCTAAAACTTTCTAAAAGAATTATATTTTATATTGGAAAGAAACAAAACTTTATTAACGTTTATAAAGTAAAAAGTTGGAAGTTAAAATTAGACTAAAAAAACACCCAAGCTTTTAGAGGAGAGAGATTATAAGTAAAGTGGATTTTAGACTTAAATTCACACACAGAAGCACTAGTCGAGGTCTAGATTTGGTTTATTATAAAATAATAAATTAGACCATATTTTTTTTTAGCCAATCTATTATAATTATCAGCTGGCCTAGAAAGAATTATTTTTTCTAATTTATTTTTTATCTAACCCAACCCGTGAATGTTAGAACATGAACAATCTCTACTGTAAGCTTTTTTTTTTTTCAAATCTAAATGATCTTTTTAGATAAAAAATTCACATTTATTTCTAAGATATTTATGTTTAATTCTTAATTTAAGGTTTATAATTAAAATTTGATAATTGTTAAAGTTATTTTTAATTATTACCATAATTAATTCTTTAACTTTTTTAACACCTAAAATTCATTATAAAAGGGGGGGCTTCAAAAAGATTTTTTTATATATTTTTACACAATTTTGCTCGTCTCATTTTTAATGTTTCCTTCTCTTTTATATGTTTTAATTTTTCTCTCAAATCTAGAGTTTAGATTGACCTTATTAAGAGATAATCAAGTTATTTTAGTTTGGTTCAAATATTTTGTATAAAATGCATCTAAATTATGTGATGTTGTAGAAATCTTAAAAGGTTTATTGCAAATATCATTTGCATCAAGAGATAAAAAATAAAGTCTTAAAGAAAAAAAAATCTATTAATAAAAACAACAAAAACTTCATTGTTTTAAAATGTATCGACAAGTACTTTTCGTTACTTTTATTTTAAACTTAGATATATTGCATGATTAATATGCATGCTATAACTTTATCTTGATATCAATTATAAGTTGATATATGCTTAGTATATATATTAAGATCTTTATATTTTTTTGTTTATGGTGATAGCATGTTTGTCATGAGTTATTTTCTTAAACATATGAAAACTATAAAAAAAAGGATAATTTTTGCTTATCATGTTTTTATAATAATAAACCAAATAATTTATGCTAATTTTTGAATTACATGGACAGCCAATGCAATCGAGTATCCTACATTCCGATTTGTACGTATGGCTAGAATTTTACGACTTCATGCAGTAGCTACTGTCCTTAGCAAAACCCTTCGAGTTAGTAGTTAAATCATCAAAATGTTGATGATTTTCAGCAAAGCAAACAAATCTTGGAAATTAAAGATAGCTTTACCCGTGCTTGATGGTTGATTTGGTATAAATACTCCATTGTTGAATGCGTGAGCCACATATTGCCCTTGATCCCTGGTACTTCATTTGCATTAGAGGAGGCTCCTGAGCTTATTTTCTTGTATGTGCAGAGAAAACCATGGAAGAAAAGGGGCAACAACACTAACCTATCGACACCTTGATATTCTGAGATTCTTCTACCATCCGATACTCGTTCATAAATTGCAGCACCTGAGGTTCCATAGTTAGCAGCAGCACCTCGCTGATTGTGTGAAGTTCGGCCCAATCTTGGATTGTTAGAGAACATTTTCCTCCTATAATGTTAGGCATAAAAATATTATTAGAGTCAAGTTGCTTCAAACACAGTAATCCAGGAGATAGTAAAATTTATTTACTATTCCTTTTAAATAAATGACGTGACAATCTATGATAGGTATATATATATTCAATAATTATAATACCATATTAATTGTGAAAGATCTATCCTATCATGATTTTAAAAAGTTTTCCCTAATGAACATGAGTACACATCACTTAGTAAGAAAATTTTGTAAAAAACTATATTACTCTTTCATATAGCAAGGTAACTTTTCCTATACTCAATTTTTTAAATGAAATATATATATATATATATCATTAATTTTCTTAATTATTATATTCATTATTGTACTTCTAAGTTTTACCTATATATAATTGCGCATACTCGCATGTATATTACTATATACAGATCATGTAAGCTTATATATATATATAAATAATAATTCATAAGATTTAGAATTTGACAATTATGCAAAAAAATCTTTTCAAAAATTGATAATTATGGGGAAAAAAAAGCTTTTACAACCTATATACTAATTACTAAGGGTTTGATATCATGTAAAAATATAAAAAACATCATCTTATTTGATAAATTTGGATTAACTATCAGGGCTTCTAGTTCATATCTTAGTAAAACTAAAGACTTAAAAAAATCATTATAATAAAACACATTAAAATTAACAGCCATGACAAAAATGAAGAAACACATATGACATTATAGTAATGGATCTAATAAAAATAATTTGAGAAAATATGTTAAAGTTAATTGTGATGAGAGAAAAAAATGAATAAAATTAACAGTTTCAACAAAAATTATTGTTATAATACATTAAAATTAACCATCACAATAAAAATAAAAAAAGCACGTATGTTTGTAAATAAATTATACAAGGAAACATGATTAAATTGATTAGCATAACAGAAAAAAAAAAGATTAACAACTTTAATAAAAATCATTCGAAGAAAATTAAAATTAATGATTATGAAAAAAACAAAGAAACACCTGTAAAATTAATGATTTTAACAAAACTCATTATAAGGAAACATGTTAAGATTAACAATCATAAAAAAAATGAAAAAAAAACTATAAAATTAGTAGTTTCAACAAAAATTATTGTTAAAATACATTAAAATTAACGGTCACAATATAAATAAAGAAGCAAGTGTAACGTTCATTTTTTTAAATAAATTATACAAGGAAACATGTTAAAATTGACCATCATAACAAAAGACAAAAACAACATATAAAATTAACAGATTTAATAAAAATCATTGTAAGGAAGTTAAAATTAATAATTATAACAAAAACAAAACATGTGTAAAATCAAAATTAATAGTTTCAATAAAAAGCCATTATAAAAAAACATGTTAAAATTAATGATCATAACAAAAATAAAGAAACACATGTAAAATTAACATTAACGGTATTTAACAAAAAAAAGTTTGAAAGAAAATAAATTAAAACTATCATAATAAAATGAAGAAACACATGTAATATTAATGATTCTAACAACTATGTTATTAGAAAATATATTATAATTAATAGTTATAAGATCATAATTTGGTTACTACAATAACTTCTTACACATTAATGGTTCTAATAAAAATAATATTAGAAAATATATTAAAAATAATTATCACAAGACAAATTAAGAAACATGTGTAAAATTAATAGTTTTAACAAAAAAATTATTATCGTAAAACACATTAAAATTGACGGTCTCAACTAAAATAAAATAAACACGTGTTATATTAATATTTCAACAAAAATTGTATAAGGAAACAATCATACCAAGGATAAAAAAAACATGTAAAATTAATAGCTTCACTAAAAATCATTGTAAGAAAATTAAAATTAATAATTATATATATTAAAAAAAACACGTGTCATGTATATTGATGATTCTAACAAAAAATGAAGAAACACATGTAAAATTAATGGTTTTAACCAAAAAAAGTTGAAAGAAAAAAAATTAAAGCTAAAAATCATAACAAAATTGAAAAAATGCATGTAAAATTAATGATTCCAACAAAGATATTATTAGAAAACATATATGATAATTAATAGTTATAACATAAAAAAAAACATCATAATTTTGTTAATACAATAACTTCTTACACAAACATTGTAATATTAACGATTCCAATATAAATTATATATAAAAACATGTTAAGATTAATTATGACGGCAAAAATAAAAAAAACAGGTGTGAAATTAATAATATTAACAATAGTTACTATTTACATATCGGAAATAAAATAACACATTTAAAATTATAAAAAATAACATGTTAAAATTAACGGTCACAATAAAAAAAACATGTGTAAAACTAATAATTATTATAAGAAAACATATTGAAATTAATAGTTATAACATAGATGATGATGAATAAGCTCATAGTTTTGTTAACACAACAATTGCATTCACGGGCTTCAAACTAAGCTTGTAGAAAATGTTTGGGGGGTGAATCTTATTTTCAGATAAATTCATTCATCCCATGATTATCTTCCTTTCATAGTCTTAGGTGAAATCATTGTGAGATTCGGGCACTAACCAAAATTGGAAAGCTCAAACATAAACTAAATCCAATGATGAACCACATGTGAATGGATACATCGCAAGCCAAACATATTATGCAAATCGAAATCAATGCATAGGCAAATATATCATAAACAACAGGCAAAAAGACCATTTACTATGTTATGCAGATGCAATTAAATTTTCCTCTACTTTCGTTATGTGTTCTAATTAAAATCCATTGTGTAGTTATGCAAAATGATGCTTTGAGGCATAATTAATTGTAAGATTTTACATGTTCTTTTTCGATGAAAGAAAAAAATGTAATATATTTACCTTTGGCTTTAGAGAAGTTTCCGTCCAAATTCACTTTGGTGCCTAAACTGCAATTAATCACATATGACATATAATACATGATTAAATTGGAAATCAAATCATACCTTTTGAAATTTGAGAAATGTATAAGAAAAGGGTCCTCAACAATGGAGATGATATAGATTTAATTGAGAATAAATTAAAAAAAATTCTGAAAACAACACGAGAAGGTGAAACATTTAGAAACAAATTATAAATCAATTTGCTCCTCTATACCAACCAGACAACAACTTGCATGCAACTCTCGATCTTCTTCTCTTTCTCCTCTCCCCTCTTTCCCCTTCTCCAGGCAGTTCATACCCAGCCACTTAACTTTTCTTTAATTTATTTTCTTTGGTTGTTTCTGTCTTTGGAAAGTAAATGAATCTACTGACAAGAGGAAAAAAACTGCCAAATAGTGGCAACATTTGCAACACAAACCTAGAGGTATCTTTGCTTTTTGGCCTCTGACTTTTTTCTTTTTTTTCTCTGTTTGCAATATCCAAGCAAAGGGGGCAATAATAAATGCAGGTGGATTATATTTTCCATATTTGCTATTCAATTCCTTGGACTTGTTTTTCCCTTGTAAAGAAGGATGAAGGTAAGGAACAGCATTGATTTCTCTTTAAAAATATGATTGTTGTTATTGTTTAAATAATTTTTTATATTAAAATACATATTAATAATTTTTTTATTTTTTAAAAATTATTTTTGACATCAGCATATCAAAATATTTATAAACACTAAAAATATATTAATTTGAAGCTAATAAAAAATAAATAAAAATTATTTAAAAAAAAAACCCTTTAAAATGCATAAACAAAAAGCCCTTCCATGTTATTTCCTTTTATTTACAATCACCTCTTAGTACTCGTGTCTTTGGAGTGCAATCCTATCCTAGTTTGTGCTCTTTTCTTCTTCTAATTAAGCTTAAACAACATTTTATTCTCAAAGCAAAAGAAAATTAATAACACTACGGGAAAACTTAGAATTACAGTGTAAATTGTATTTGTGATGGAGATACTCAAGAAAATAAAATCGGAGCGATGGCATTAATTTAAAATAATAAGAGTTTTATATAATCGTCTATAAATGAATGTAAACGGTGGTTCTTTTTATCTATGATATTGAACCCTTCACATTATAGTAGAACAAAATAACCTTATATTAAAAAATGGAAAATTATACAGATTTAATTAAAGATATTATTAAATAGTATGTATTTATATTATTAAAGAATATGTCTTTACATTTGAATCTAAATGTACTCTGCTAGACATAACTGAAGATTCTAGGTAGTCAAATAAAGATTTGCTGTGTAAATATATTACGTGGATAGTCCATCAAATTATTTTATGAAATGGTATGGTAAAACTAAGTTTAAGGAGAGATCTAGTTAAGTTTACCATGGTAATAATAGGATGCCATGATTTCCTATCTAAGGCATAGTTCAACGGGGGTTACGAAAACCTCTAAATCAGGTTTTAAAATTGTTATTTGTGCTAATTTTATTATTTTTTTAATTTTTATGGATTTCTTGTTTAATTTTAGATTTTATATTATTTTTCTTTTCATTTAAGAATTCTAATTTTATTATCTAGTAAAATTTAATTTTTAGTCTATTTAAAAAATTATAAATCTAGTAAATAAATTTAAATTTTAGCTGAATGGTGGTGGCATTGCTTGAGTCGGTGACTGGAAGTAAATGATACTTTCATTGACAAGGGCAAAATCACTAGAGTTTTTCATGCAAGTGACGAAATAGTTAAATTGTGCTTCGAGCCTGGCTTTTACTACTGAATGCGTATTCTGTAGACAAAAGGGACCAAAATGGAGACTTGTGTATTATGGGAGGCTCAAAAGTAAACATGGGCCAAAATCCATGCGTCCATGGAAAAATAAAAATTATATGTAAATTTTAATATATATATATATATATATAATCGAAGCTTATGATATGAGCTTTTAATTAGTTTAAGTAAAAATAAATTACAATAAATATATTCTAAGACATCATAATTCAAATTTTTTTCATTAAAAATTTTCTTATATTTTCTCTTTTTTTCAAATTGATATCAATTTTTTAATTATATTTTTATCCATATGCGTGGTGTTGATTTTATAATACATGGAAAAATATTATTGGTTAAAATTAACACGTAAGCGAGCCATGTGTCTTAATTAATGGTAGAAAACGCTTAGAATTACACATGTTTTACTATTATATATTGCTGATTTATATTTGATTATATAGCAAACAAAAAAAATCAACCAATTTAATAGAAATTAAATTATTTCAATTGCTTTTAGACACCAAAAAAATTGGAAAAATTGGAAAGATAAAAACATTTGTGATGCATAGTGTTTTTAAAAAGTATTTTATTATTTAAAAAAGTATTGAAATAATTTTTAAAATTTGTAATATCATCACATTAAAATTATTGAAAAACATAAAAAAAAATACTAATTTAATATATTTTTTTCCTAAATAAATGACGCACTAAACAAAATTAAAAACTCATTGAACTTACTATGTAACCCAAGTTCTCCATGTATCACTGCACTGGCCAAAAGGTCCAAAACCCCAAACCTGAAGCGTGGCAGGGCAGAGAATACCATGCAAACTGGAACTTTTTTTTGCTTTCTTTCAGAGGAAAGTCAAAATGAGATAATATAAAATCAAGTTTCCTTTACATGCAAAGACCAGAACCATAGGGTGGGGGTGGGCATCTTTTGTTTTAAAAACTTATACTGGAACAGAGTTCTCCTCAGGAGTGGACAAGTACGAATCTGAAAGGTGAGTTCTTGAGCCTAAAGACTGGAGAGCTCTAGTGACTTCAAGCATTGATGGTCGTTTCTCCGGTAGCACAGAAGTGCAATAGATGGCAATATCTAGTGCTGCTAGCATCTCTTGTTGGGAAGAGTTCAATATCTTAGAGTCGAGAACTTGGACTGCTCCATTAGCAATGTTGATTTTCCTTCGCACCCACTTCACAATGTCAACTGATTCTGCTTGATCAGCTTGTCGGCCTGCTATCAGCTCTAGTAGCACCACACCAAAGCTGTAAACATCCATTTGCTCGGTTGCTTTCTTCGTGTATCCACATTCTGCAATCAATGAATGGTGAGAGAACGATTCGAAGAACACGGGCAATGTGATTCTGTGATGCGGAGTTATAAACTCCGACAGAAGAATCTGATTTCTGTAAATACAAAATACTTACTATGAGAGAAAGAATCATACCAGGAGCATTGTAGCAAGAGGACGCAGATTCTGAAGCAATTGTTGTTTGAAATGCAGCTTGTCCCACAATTCTGTCGAGAGCAAAATCCGTGAGCTTTGGTTCAAAATCCGCATCCAGAAGGATATTCGTGGACTTAATATTTCTGTGAAGTAAATGTGGGACATAATGTTTGTGAAGGCATGCCAATCCTTGAGCAACCCCAATGGCAATCTTCAACCTATCACTCCATTGCAACAGAAAGTCTGCTCTGCTAATTAAATCCCCTAAGCTCCCCTGTTGCAAGTACTCATAGATTAGAAAGATTGATTCCTCTGAATGACAAAATCCAAGAACTTTAATGATGTTCTTATGCCTGATCTTGGCTAATGTCTTGACCTCAGCCTTTAATGCTTTTGAAGATTGGCTCCCGATATTGAATAGCTTTTTTACAGCAACCAGTTCACCACTTGGTAGACTTATAATGTACACTCTACCAAAAGCTCCACCACTTCCAACAGCGCTTTTCTCATCCATCCCAACGACTAAATCATGCTCTGTGAGTCTGAGAGGGTAGAAAAACACCGAATGCCAACCACCCATTTCAGATTTCCATTTAGTGGATCGATGGAACACGAAAAACCCAGCAGCAACAAGCAAAATTCCCAAGCCGAATGCTATAGATAAAAGGGCACATGCTAATGCACTAAGACCAACAGGATTATGATGTCTTGGAAGATCAACCGAACAAGAATTGGGCAATCCTGGGCCACAAAGGCCAGGATTTCCTTCCAAGAATGAAGCAGGGAGTCCAGAGACTAGATCAGGAGGGACTTCTCCGGATAGTTGATTAAAGGATACATTGAAGAGTGCAAGCTTCAAATTTTGAAGCCCTTGAGGGATTGAACCAGTGAGATTGTTATCAGAAAGATCAAGGTAAGTCAGCACTGGTAAATCGGCAAGGGATGGAGGGATTTCCCCACTAAGACCATTGTCTGCCAAAAACAAGGAGACCAGTTTCCTGCACTTTTTCATCTTTGGAATTTGGCCAGAAAGAGAATTGTGGGATAGGTTTATGATACTCATAACAGGAGAATCACAAACATTTGGGGGTAATTCACCGTAGAGACCATTAAGAGATGCAGAGAATCTATACAAGCTCTTAACCAAACCAAGACCATGGGGGATTTTTCCTGTGAAACTGTTGTTATCTATCTGTACTTGCTCCAATTGAGTTGCCATTGACATTGAATCTGGTATTGCACCTGAAAATCTGTTATTTTCAGCTCTAACGAGCTTTATTTTGCTTAGTGACAACAACCCAGCTGGGAAATCACCAGAAAAGTCGTTGTTTTGAACTTGAAACCTCTCAAGATTAGAGCATTCACCAATGGAGTTTGGTATCGAACCATTGAAGAAATTAGTGTGGAGACCAAGGTTTTTAAGGCCTGATGCACTGCATATATCATTTGGAAATGACCCTGAAAGCTTGTTTTGAGAAACATCAAAAGACACTAAGTTCTTAAGAGAAGACACTAGTGTTTGAGGAATCATACCACTTAGATTGTTCTGCGAGAGGTCCAAAATGGTTAAACTTTGCAAACCCACAAAAGAATCAGGAATTTGACCATAAAAACCAGAACTTTGCAACAAAAGCTGCTCAAGCTTCCCAAGTTTCCCAATCTCACTAGGAACATCACTCATCAAATACATATTCTGAGACAGATCAAGAACAACAAGCTCAGTGAGATTCACAAATACAGAAGGAACACTACCTGAAAGCAAGTTGCTTCCCAAGTTGAGTACTTGCAACTTCACCAATAAGCCAAAGCTTTCTGGAATCCTTCCCTCAATATGGTTCTTGCTAAGATCAAAAGCTCTCAAAGAATGAAACTGAGAAATCTGATCTGGGATGGGACCCCAAATGAGATTGTTACTAAGATTCAAACTCTCCAAAGAACTACACTGAGAGAGGTGTAAAGGTATAGGCTGGTTAAAAAAATTGTCAGCAAGATTGAGAAGAGTCAAATTGGTTAGCTCACAAATTGAAGAAGAGATTTCACCAGAAAGATTCAAACTTTGAAGGTTGAGAGAAGTTAGAGTGAGTGGAGGTGAAGCAGTGCAGGTGATTCCAGTCCAGTTACAGTAATGGACGCTTGAGTTGTTGGACCAGCTTGAAAGAGTGTTCTTGGGGTCTTGAATGGAGCCTTTGAAAGAAAGAAGGACATCTGCTTCAGTTGAAGAAGCTGAACTAAACATGAAGAGTGTGAGGCTAAGGCAGAGAACAAAAGTGAATGTGCAGGTGGTGGCCATTGGAGGAGACTCGGAGAAGTTCTGGTTGTGTTCGTTTCAATGGTTTCTATTTATCAGTTAAGTAAAGACTCTTGAGTGAGTGAGAATTACTTCGACAAATGGGTTGCCAGATGTTGATGGGTTAAGAAGGGAAGGGTATACATGTACAAAGAAGCCATTGTAAATGTCAATTACTATTATTATTATTATTATTTTGGGTTAAAGTAAGCACAAACATTGATCCAGATTTTAAAGAATATTAAACACAGAGGTTTCTGCAGTTACCCTTTTTAGGGTTTTAGGTAGGGTATGCTTTAAATTAAATTAAAACTGTTCGTTGGTCAGTATTTTTGGAACGGGTTTTTGCCACCAAAACAAATCTCTCTCTGCGTTGACAAACCAATGTGGTTGTTCGAGGTCTAACACTCCTACTTTTTAATGATTTTTTGAATTCAAGTTTTAAAATCATATTTTACTTTCGTAAATGTATTAAATATACCAAGTTAATATAAAATCTATCTTTAAGATGGTTTGAAAAATAAATAATTTTAATTAACATATCAACCTAACGTGTTAGATCGATGCTTAACAATATTTTTTATTAGTTTTATAAATTTAGATTTTAAAATTATAATTTATTTTTGTAAATGTATTGAATATATATACTAAGTCGATAAGATTTAATTTCAAAGTCATTTGAGAAAAGAAATAATCTTGATTGATATAAATTGGGTTCATTTTATTTTTATATACACACACTTATAAACCATGTTATTGAATGTTTGTTTGAGAGTTTTAAATGGTAAGAATTTGCTTTTAAAAATATTTTTTGTTTAAAAATATATTAAAATAATATTTATTTTTTATATCAATACATCAAAATAATTCAAAAAAACTAAAAAAATAATTTGATAATAGTTGGTAACATGAAATTAAAGTCAATTACTGTTAATTGTCTACATGATTAAAGCAAGAAATGACTTGTATAGATCTAGTATCCATGGTAGGCATATTCTTGATGGGTTTATGATAGTCAATAAAGTTGTTTATGACCTAAAAAATATATCTTTAAAGTTGATTTTCATAAGGTGTTTGATTTTATTTTCTGGAAATATCTACACAAATTTATGACTTATATAAAATTTGAGTTCAAATAAAGAAATTCAATACCAAGCAAGGTTTGAAATAAGATGATCATCTTTATTCTTTATTGTTTAGCTTAGTTCCTAGAGGTTTATCGATCTTTTATAAGAGAAATTTGATTATTGTATATTTTAGAAGCATTAAATATAGTCATCAAAATTATATCAGTTACCTACAGTATGCGAATGATACTCTAATTTTTATTTTCAATTACTATTATTTTTTATTATATGTGAAGCATATTTTAAAGATTTATCTTTTCTTAGAAGCTTATCATTTTAAATATTTGAAAACGACTACGATTATGAAAAGAAAAGGAGCTTTGATTAGCGAGTAAAATATATTTAGTAAAGACCATTTTATCTTCCATATATATACTCCATGTCCATTTTTTTCATGTAACTAAAGCAATAAAATTGATTAATTCCATAAAAAAAAAAGATTTTTATAAAGTAGTTTTAAAAATAAGCAAAGTGTCTAGGAGTAAAACATAGTAACGAAAAGGCTTAGGGTGGTCTAGGCTTCGCCTCTTTACAAGGCAAGAACAATGCTTTTTTATTTAAATAGTTATGAAGGCTTTAGGATCAAAATTCAAATAGGTGAAGAGAGTTGGTGATTAAAAAATATAGCCCTTGTGTTAAGAATAGTATTCTAGTTTTCACCTCTTTCTCATCAAACATATAGTAAGGTAATTTATTCAACTATTAATTGTAACGATGAATTCCACCTAAGAATGAACAGTGTTATTTAGTTTAAAGTTAAGCACAAGTATTTATTTTTTATCAGATGAATGGCTTTATCAATATATTTTGAAAGAAAAATATCATTAATTATATTATTTATCAATTAATTAAGGTTCCACATTTATTAATATTTTTAATAATGCTTGTGATACCACATTTCTTAGTTGGATTATAAATCTACAAAATTTTGAGTTTATCATTCTTGATCATCTCACGGTTAATCTAGAAGGGATATTCTTGACTTGTAATAATGTTGATGATTTTGAATGCTTGATGGCTCTCAAGTTAGATAAAATCAAGTTTTTTATATAATTATATTATTTATTATAAAATAAAAGTAAAATCTGGATGAAATGATTATCAAATATGAATAAAAAAACTTAATTAAAAGATAAAATTAGCAGTATAAAAATTAATTGCCGTGCAAAATTGAATAAACAAGAATTTTTTAGCTTATCCCTTGTTAGCAATAACATTAAAAAAACAAAATAACAACCTTCAAATAAAAGAAGAAGAAGAAAATGGTCAAGAAATTTTGGTGCAGGGTCATGGTCTAGTTACAGTTTTGCATGGATTTTGACGGGGTTTTTCTGATACACCAGAAAGATCACCCGGTCTTATCGCTGAATTCATTAGGTCATGTCATGCAGTTGTACAATTAATTTGTTTTCTTCAAATGTTGTAGAGGATCTATCAGGAATTCAGGGTTCGGGACAAATTTCTTTTATTTTTATTAGAATTTTTCAGTATCCATGAGGGCCATCTTTGACTGGCAGAGAATCTAATCAAAGATCGATCCCAGCACAGGCGAATACGAGACGGATGATGAAGTTAGGACGATTCTATAAATCTCTGGAAAATTTCTCAACTTTCCTGCCCAAGTACTTCAAGCATCTTCCTTCTTCACGTGATGAACAGTGAAAACATTGGTATCTTTCGATGCATGCCAAAAATTTTATTTTTTAGTTTCTTCTCAAACTTATCACGTAACTGCAAGGGTGCGTAGGGGAAACGAGACAAACTCTTAAATTTGAGTCCTTGTCCTTGTCATTTAACATTTTTTTATATTATTTCTTGGAGAGTCGATAGGATTCTTGCTTTTTTTAAAAACCATGGGGACTCTAGGCTATATTAAATCAAAGGAGGACTTGTTTTTTCTGCTAATTCATTGTTAAGTGACTATCACCGGATGCTTTATAATTAGATAATTGTAATTAAGTGAGTTTGCCCTCGACATTTTCATCTCTAGTACAAATACAATCAGGGGATACGTTTTTTTATAAAAATATATATGTGGGTTCAATAATTATGTAATTGGCATGAATCAGTCGATAATCCTAAGATATTTTGACCATCGGTGGCTAATTATTTAAACTAAAACTAGCATTCAATGGCATGACTTTCACATAGCCATCATGATTTTGTTTTTGTTTTGTTTTTTCAAACCACAGGTAAGGTTTTGTTCAATGTTATGAAACTCGAAACGGTTAGATGAGTTAATCAAGAATCTAGTTAATCTTAAATTTAATCTGGGTTAGGTTTTATAAAAAAAATAAAAGGGGTTAATCAACTGGCTCTTGTTTGATTTAGTTAAAACCCATTGATTAAAAACAATGCTGTTTTTATCTTTATATATATATATATATTAAAAATAAAAAAACTGAATCGAATGAACAGGGATTTTGGAGAGAAATAAAGAGCAGCTTCAGTGGAGATCAGAATTAACCAATGGGGAGGTTTTGAGTGAAGCATGGCTGTAGTCCATTGCTAGCAATGAGGCTTAGTACATCACTGCAGAGTAAAAACACAGTGCTGAAAAACTGAAACAGGTTTACCGCTTACATTATGGTTGACCTTTTTGGTTAAAGTTTTGACTTTTTAACTGTAAAAGTGTAAAGATGGAAGACAAACACCATTATTGCATCCTCTGACGGAAGATCTGCTAAATATTTTTCACTGTCAGGTCTGCTTTAAAAGCATCCCAAGAAACTACTTTACTTGCAAACAAAAGGGGCTTAAGGCTTTGGCTCGACAGCGAAAATTTTATTGACTGGTTATATTTGTGTATGGGGAGATTTAATTGATTATTTTCCACATATTTGCATTGATTGTGTTGCTTTGTAATTTTATTTGAAAATTACATTGTTTTTCTTTGCTAATGCTTTTTTTCTTTTTCTAATGGATATATTATGCTAAGTATGATGAGGCAAAGACAGGAGAGAGATTAACTGTGTGGTATTTGATCTTAATAGTATTTAAAATATTAGCTTTATAAAAGCTAAAATAACATAATTTACACTGTAGCCAAAACCTATGAATTGGATTTATCGAATACAGATGTGTCTCTTCTCCAGAAGGCTATTTACATAACTTGAACTTCATAGCTACGAGTGAGCGAGCCTTCTTCTTACTATCTGAACCATCTCTTCAGAGTCTCGAGGAACATTCTATTCGCTAGCTAGCTAGCACTTTACAACAAATGAGAATAATTATTCAATGTGGTTATGGCGTGAAGAAAAAAAACTATTATAGCAAAATTCACGGGTGATTTTCTTTTTTTTGAATGATGAACAAGATTTGCCAAATGGATCTTGTATAGTCGCAAGCATGGATCCTGCGAGTAGCTTTTCCAACTATAGTACATTATGAGTCCAATGCAATTACTAAAAGGAGGCCACGTTAACTCATAATTCCTACTCACTATTTACCCAAAAGAGGTTCCAAGAAAAAAATTAAAGGCAAATGCCAAATACTTTGTGTCAACCCACCATCATTCTCGAAGTCCTTGTTATGCAATCAACAGTAATCAAGGAAATGATTAAAGATTTTCTAATACAAGCTGCCTGCCAGGCTGCTTAGTTTTTGCTAAACAGTCAGCCCTTTTTAGGCACATAGCATATGCCATTCGAGCACACCGCCACGGGTTTGCCGGGGATGAGTTTTGCTTTTCTCCTGCACATATTTCAAATAACAAGTTCATCTTTTGGCATATGACTAATAGTTTAGAATGTCAACCAAGTACTAGTTGTTCAGCAACTAAAAGCGATGCCCTAAACTTTGTACTATAACAATAACTATTTAAGCAAGAGCCTGGTTACTTGAAGTATAAACAATGTTATTTGCTGAAATTTTCAGATTCCCAAAAGTTTTGAGCACATATTCTCTTTTATACAATCAATAGTCAACTTTAAAAATAAGAGAGAGAGAGCATCCAAGACCATAAAAGATACAATTTTTTTTACGTGTGATGTCCGGGCCAGCTTACGCACACCACGACTAATCCACACGGTTCACTGAACATCCTGCAAGCCCAGTAAACAGGTAAGACACCGCAAAGGTGACAGACGTGCATGGTGAGGTTCGAACCCCTGATACAGAAGAAGAGAACAAGCCCCTTCCACCACTAGGCTAAAACCTCTTTTATGCATAAAAGATATAAATTTTGATTTGCTAGGTTGAGAGAGAGAGACATGGGAGGTTTATGGGTGTTCGTGCGAAGTATTTTGTTTGTAGTATTCCCTAGACAGAAGTTCCCCCACCCTCAAGTCCCAACAATGGATTCGAGGGGTACCCTTTTTGTCATTCGATGAAAAAACCAGGCATGACGTGATGGGGTTAGTGAGAATTTGCTACCATCAAATTTCACTTATGGCGTTGAAGAAAGCTAAGAGAACAATACCACACACACTCAAACACCCAGCTTTGCTTTCAGCAGACGGTGGGGGTAGGGACACCACTCCTTCGTGTTTGCTTGCCATGTTCTTGTCCATTTATTAATGATTATAATTATTTGGTTACAGGATTTAACCCTAGAGTAGAAATCTGACATGCTTTCAATATTACACTTTTGCCTTCATAGTCTTATTAAAGTTTCCATATTATCATTGATTGTAAAATACCTCAAATATCTAAGGTAAAGTTAATATATATATATATGCATGTTTAATTAAAGAGACCGTACGGATATATTTAAAAAAATATTTTTTAATATAATATATTTAAATATATTTGTTTTCATCTTTTTAACCAGATATGTTTTTATTCTTATTATCTTATCTCTTAAATTAGGAATTGTAGTAGATTTTTATATTTTGATAACATAAGGTATAAAAGATACATATTTTTAAAGATAATATTTATTATTTTTATCTCTAAAATATTTATGTAAAAAGTTTTTAATTTAAAAATTATTCAACCAAAGCATGTAAGAATAAAAATCATCATTATTATATATTTTAAAACTAGTGTTGGGATAAAATCAAGCTCATAGATCAGTAGGGTCTATCCAAGTTGATCCTGGTCAATCAAGTTAACTTGATTTTTTCTAAATAAAATAATATGGTTTTGATAAATTAAAAAAATGATTTTGAATTATGTTTGACTCCACGTCTATTTAATTATTGGTCGACTTGAGTTTTTTTTTTAACCAAAACAACTAAGTTAATTATTTATCTATTTTTTAAAAACTAGAACCAATCGAGGCCTCGTATCCCAAATCAACTTGCTATGCTAATTCAGATTTTATAACTAGAGTTATCATATTATTATTAATTTTAGTATTTAATATAAATTAAAGTAAAAATATATAAATTTGATATTAATACACATTAAAAATAAATAAAACTTTTCATATTTTATTTTATGTTGCCCGTCATGTTTTATCCACCATTATTAAATATAATTTTGTCTCTCTCTACTGTGCTCCCTTGAACAACACAGTTGTTTCCTTCTCTTTTTTCCTACTTTTTTATTATCTTTCTATCATCATTTTTTATCTCCAATCCTCGTAGATATGATGCTATTCATAAGAGCAATTGAAACGTGGATGAAGAATTTATTTTTTTTTAAAAAAAGATTGCTCAGGCTGACTTTCATCGGCAATTATTAACAATAGGGTGAAACTACAAGGGTGAATTGGAAGAATTAATAAAAGGATAGAAACGACACATTGGTTGATCTACAAGGGCCAAAAGATTGCTCCCAAACAAAATTTGAGGGCGAAAAAGAAAGCGAAAGGCTCTCGAAGACACCATCCACGGTAGCTCAGCTCCCAGTCCTCGCAAGCCCAAAGGCCTCTAGAGAACTACAGCTGGGCTACTAGACTTCGACATATATTGTGGAATTTTTTTTTTTTTTTTAATTTAAAAATATATTACGATAATTTTTTAATTTTTTTAGTAAACCAAAAGCAGAAGCTAGCTACCAGAAAACACACTTCCCTCAAAAACCCATTGTTTATTCTTCCACTGCTTCTCTAACGTCTACTCTATTCAAATAGCATCACAAACTCCAACGTCGATTCTATGCTATTCACAGGTGCCTTAAAGGCGGACATATGAGTTAAAACCTATTGGTTCTTGTATTTTGCTTTCAACAAAAAAATTTTATTTTTATTTTGTTTTTAAATTAATTATTTTTTAAATCATTTTAATATATTAATATAAAAAATAATTTTAAAAAATACAAATAGTATTTTAATATATTTTTAAATAAAAAATACTTTAAAAAACAATAAATATCATTCTCAGAAACACCCCTAACAACTACTTCATTAAAAGCTCATGATTTCACAAGTATATAACAACAATTGATAAGTAATGCATACCCATGCGAATTTTCAACAAAGAGTTTGGTAAAGACTGCGACAGAGGTTGGTCCAAGCACAGCTTCCCTTTAGGAGACTTCAATCAAACTGTCACGTGGAGACACGTATCCTCCACTCAGAAATCCTAGGATTAGTTGGCGATGAGTATTAACAAGTTAGGGGCACATCGACACCGATAACGCAACTAATGAGGCATAATATAATGCACGTCAAGCTATAAAAAAAGCTACAACTCACCAACAATCAGTTTTACAAATGATAGGGAGCCATATGCGACGTGAAAATGCAACTAAATGGAAAGCCTTGAAATGCATCCACCCTCTGGTTTTGGCTCTGGATTGGCTATCATAGTACAATTGAGACAATCCCTGATGTAGGGGCAAAAAAATAGACGAAAAGAGACAAGCAAAGGAAACCAAATATCATCAGCCGGTCTAACCAGATTATGTGCTTCAAGAACTTCAATCGCAGAGAGGTTCAATCAGCTACTGAAAGTTAATCATCAGCTACGAGTTTTGGGATGAAGAGAACCTCGAATAAGGGGGCAAGTCAATCAAGTAAAGTCTTGGTCATTAGCCATGTTCAAGACAACAATTTTTTTTATTAGAAACTAAAGATTGGGTGGCAATTCAGTCTTGAACAGAGACCTAAACTTCCATTGAACCTTGAATTACAGTATGGCACAACCAAAACAGGGACGATAGAATAGAATAAATACATTCAATATCATGGGCAAGGGGGAAATGAAGCTAATATACACAATCTGAGCTTGCTGATATAAATGCACAGCAAAACTGATAGGGAAAACCCACCCAATCCCGTCAAACAAGGCCTAAGAAACATTTTCTCCCTGAAGCCTGTCCCAACTCAAGAAGAAAATGAAAGCATTGCTGATAACAGAAGGAAAACAAAATCTATATCTAGTAATAAAGAAGAACAAAGACCAAGCCATCATCTATAACAGTCACTCAACAGATTACATAGAATTAAAGAAATGCAGCAATTTTTATCCTGGAATAATGGATCCAAAAGTTTAGCACAAAATGGACCGGTGCAAAATAGTCCTGTACATTAGAAGGACAATAACGCCAAAAGACTACATATGAAAAGTTTATAGAATAAAACATCCTTGAGCTTTTTGATGGTAGACATCTACAGCTCAAGGAACCCTTTATCCAAATATAAAGCAAGAGATCAAGCAGGAAGGGAAAACAGGCTGCCAGTAATTGGTTTTACTCAACATTGCTTCAGACCTTTGTAGAGCAGATAGCTAGAGTAAACGCATTGAACTGCTAAAAGATTTATGAACAAACGAAAAATGCACGGATAGAAGCGGTGGGGCAGGTACATTTTCCATGTACTGCCAGAAAGAAATGCATTCCAACCAGCAAATAACATTACAAAGTAACCCACAAAGATGTCCACAAACCAGCACAAACGAAGACTTACACACTGGAGCCAACAAAGGAATCCTCGCCAATCAACTAGGACTATAAAGTTCCTTAGACTGCAAAGATGTCCTCCTATCATGACCTGAATCATTTTTATCAATAAAGGACACCTAACAAGACAAAGCAGCCATACTTAAACCAAGACTCATGGATAGAAAGAGAAGAATCATACTTGATTACATAAACAATCACTTCAGTCCATGACTCTTAGATTTTATCCAGCTTCTCTGCCCTGACAACTGGGTTGGCTTTAGCAATAGCATCCCGAGCAGCGTTCCGATAATCAAAGGGACAGTCATGCTTATCAGAGTAGCGATGAATTGCACAGAACAGGTTTCCACATCTACAACTGAACCCTGTTAAACCAACACGCTTTCGGCAAGAGGTACACCTACTGGGTCCCTCTTTTGGCTTCATCTCAGAAGGCTTGCTTGAAGCTGCACTTGGTGGTTCTGTAGAGATGATTTTCACCTCTACTGGTGCAGACTGTACATCAACAGCAACAGCAACGACAGGTTCTTTTCCATTTCCGCTAGAGTTGCCATTCACAATGCTCTCGATGGATGATGCTGCCAATTGAGCCTGTTGCTGCTTCAGGATTATGTCCTTATGGCACTTGGAGCACATGTTCATTGTAGCAGCACTTCCAAAGAAGCCACAGTTATTGATGCAGAGGATGGGGCCCTCTGGAGCCTGGCATCCAGTCTCATCATGAGACTCCATCTTCTCAAAAGTCCTGCAGGAAAATCACCTTGAAATACAGCCACAGCACACAAGAAAACACAACATCCCATTCATGCTCTGCCAGACTGATGCTAATTTTCATAGAATATAAGCACAATCCTTCATGTACTAACTGAGCAGATGCATACTTTTGGTTCAAACACTCAGATAGGACGTCCAACGTCCTAATAACAAGTACACAAGCAAATAGCTAAAAAGGAGAAACAAGGGCATGCAAAAAGAGCAGCTAACTTTTACCTACACCATCAAGGCGCCCTAGTTCACAAGTAATTGAAGTTTCCACACAGACGGAAGACAACAGTGCCTACACCCTAACTTCTATTCCTGAAATTGTCACATGCCCACACCACACGAAGGAACCAGAGTCGAGAAAGGAGATGAGATTCATATGCATGAACATTAAAGTGAGTTTAAGCAGCTAGGAAAGTCATGCCACGCCTCCTCATGCAAGAGAAATAAAAGAGGGAATTTTTCATTCAACACGCACCCTCCCCGTCCTCAACTTCCCAACCAAAAGCCATATTATCTGCTGCTCTTTTTGACTCAAACCAAGTACAATCAAACCTTCCCAGCTTCTGTGTACTCCTGATTACCTAAAATGGAACCTATCTATCACTTTGAAGAATTGTTACTCGTCAAAATTTAAACAAAAACAATCATTTCACCTTATAACATGACACCCCAGATACCCAAAACAGCATCTAAGCCGATCAATATCTGTAAAAACTGCATAGATAGACATCAAACACTAACTAGTCAATAAATCATTGAAAAATCACTACAAAACATGCATAGATAGACATAAAACACCCAGTTTCACAATTAATACACAGAATTCAGTATTTAGAAGCCATAATTTGCAAAAAGAACAATCATTTAAATTAATTAATCAGGATTCCCTTTCATTTAATTTCTCATCAAGTTTGATTCAGAAATAAATAATAAAACAAATATAAAAAAAATCCACTAACCTGTATGATAATTTTGGCCGATCTAACAAAATCGAACCAAAAAAAATTCAAATTTCAAATTTAAAAAGCAACCTTGACTAAATCAATAAATCTAGAAGAGGACAAGAAAAAATAATCAGAGACAACCTTACCCTGATCGGGGAGATGGAATCAATCGTATTTGATTATCGAAGAAATCGAGAAGAGAGGGAGAGGGAGACTGGGTTATTTTTCGGTGGTGTTTGTTTTTGATATTCTTAACATTTATATTACTATTTGTTTGTCGATATAAATTTAGGGCTAATAGTGTTATTTGATCCTTTTGCTCTCGAAATTATCTTGGTTTGGTGCTTTTATCATTTTTTGTCCAAATACCATCACTCTCGTTATTTGATTATTTTTACCTTTTAAAAATATTTTAAATTAATATTTTTATATTATTTTAATATGCTAGTATTAAAAATATTTTTTAAGAATAAAAAATTATTTTAATATATTTTTAAATAAAATATATTTTAAAAAATAAACTGAAACACATTTTCAAATATACTCGTGTTTATTTAGTATAATATATGTGATTGTTTTTAAACTATCTTTTATATAAAAATATATTTAAATAATATATTTTTTATTTTTTAAAATTTATTTTTGATGTTAAAATAATTAAAAAACAGCAAAAATTAAAAAAAATATACAGTTGACTACGTTCCAAACACTTTCTATAAATACTATCGAGCCATTGAAATAATCAAATAAGCTACCTTATATCCAGGATTGTATAAAAAATAAGACATGGAGTCATCAAAACAGCAATGAAAGATTTTGAGTTTTTGTTTTTTCTTGTTCAGTTACCTAACAATTCAATTAAATCAGTTTGATTATTGATCTCTTCAATCTTGCCATCAACTTCACGTCTTCACCCTTTAAATTTCTATGTGTATTTTGAGAAATTCGACCGCATCGCAGCTAAAAAATGGCTATAGTAATTATTGACTAAACAATCATGGTTGAACACAGTAAAAAGTCTCGGAGGTTTAAAGATAAGAGCTCGGGGTTATTTTGAGTTGATCTAACATGGTTATAATTTCATATTTTTATATTTTTTTAGTTTGATTATAGGTCACTAAATCCCTCTAATTATCAAAAAAATAATGGCGATAATAAATAAATTCTCGAAAGGATTAGGGTGTTTAAAAAAGTTAGATAATATAAATATTATAAAAAAATATTGGATTAACAAATTTTAAAAATAAATATTATAGGTTGGATAGCAGGTTAATTTTTTTAAACTTGATCAACCCAACCTAATTTATATATTTTATAATTATTTTATTTTTATATTTGATAATTTATTAATTAAGAATTTATTTTTATTTTATTTAAAAATATTTCAGTTTTAAAGTTATTCTCAGTTGATTTTCTGATAAATTTATTTAACATGATAAAAAAATAGCTTACCTTTTTGTTGGAGGGAATGAATAACTAAAATTTAATAACAATGCAAAATTAAATTTAAAATGTTTTAAAAAATATTTTTAAAATACAAAATCAACAAAACTTTTAACCTACAAAAAAAAAAACAAGGCAACATAAAGTAAATAAAAGAAGCCTAAAATCCCAAAACTAACAAGGAAGAGAAGAACATGCATGAAATGGCCTCCAATTCAAACCGTCATCTGCGCTCGACAGCCGACTAGCATGGATGCCCTTTTCCAAAGCTGTGCTAACTCCTCCTATCGCAGTCATAATCCATAGGCCCTCTATACTAGCTCCCCTCGTCGATCGCCCAAAATTGCCTTAAAGCAACACGACGTTGAACGGGAGGGAGAAAATTTGACATCCACCACGGTGGAGCAACACTTCTCATTCTTCAACTCCTTGTAGCCGACTTCATCTTTCCCAGCCACCCATCGATCCAGAGCATATTAAGAGACAAGGAAGAAGGAGATCACAAGCTCTTTCCAGAGTAGACATGCATTCATCGCATGGCAAGTTCCTGGGAAGAGTAGATTTTGCCTTCTTAGAAAACATCCATCCGCACAAAACAACCCCCAGCTCATGGAATCCAAGTCCACTACTGAAACGCAACACATAACACGATCTTCTCCATCTCCCAAACACATCCCAAGTCCATTTCCTGGAGGAGCGTGCTGCGCTGTGTTTCAAGTCACAAAAAAACATACAGCATAAAATTATGTTTCTTCCCGACTTGCGACGCAGCAAACCGTGTACACAAATGGAATCCAAATAGATTTATCCAGAATATTAGCATCTCAAGTTCAGGCTATTATTATTCTTCTGTGTTTATTTTTGCTTTATTTTTTTTAAATTATTTTTTAAATGCTTTTTAATGTTTCTATGTACTAATATTAAAATAAATTTAAAAAATAAAAAAATATTATTTTAAAATAAAAAAACTGCTGAATAACAATCTCTCGTAATTCTAAATACGCCTTTAAAGAAACCATCTAAGTAGTGGCCAAATGATAAAAACTTGAGATCAAGGAGTTTGCTTCCTCTGTGGTCTCAGGTTCGAGTCCTTGGTTGCTCATATGATGGCCACTGGAGGCTTACATGGTCGTTAACTTCAGGGCCCGTGAGATTAGTCGTGGTGCGCGAAAGCTGGCCCGAACATCCACGTTGATAAAAAAAAAATACACCTTTAAAGATAAATAGATTTATTTAAAATATCCAGGAGTATTCGCTTTAAAAACCTTAATTTTCTATGCATAAAATTAGATGGAGAGTATCTTCGTTGGGAAAAAAAAAGTACACGTTAATTGATCACGAGGGGAGCCAACAAATTAGAAAATTCAGGCGGGAAATTGAGCAAGGGGGCGGGAATTAATCCCAGTAACATCATTTTAAAAAAGAAACAAACCCCTCTCTTCCGTTGTTTTCACTTTCTCAAGCCATTTTGCACAAAATTGAAAGCTAAAATGGGAAGGAAAGGGAAGAAAACTAGGGTTTCTCGTCAGGAAGAAGAAGAAATTGAATCCGAAGTAGATGAAGAGATGGAATCCGAAGTAGAAGAAGAGGAACAGCGAGAACATATGACTCAATCCTCTGCAAACGAGAAGGGTCTCTACGAGGTAATGAAACATTTACATCCTGTTTGGCTGGTTAATGATGTTTTGGCCTTATACTTGACATTAGATCGGTGGTTTTTTCTCTCTCGTTATTTCTTAAATTTTTCATATGGGTTTTTCTGGGTTTTTGTTTTATTTGTGCTCTGGTTGCAGTTTGGCTCAAATTCTATTGAATGCTTGTATATGGTCTAAATGGTAAATTAGGGTTTCTTGTTTTTGCCGCAACTCTGTTGATTCTTGATTGGATAACTTATAATGGCATTATTACAAATGTTGAATTGGTGAAGCTGCGGTATGTAAATCGGAGTTGGGGAATATGTTTAAGAGTAGGGAGAAGACATTCTTAATCCTACTGAATTGTTTCATTAAAATATATTGTTAATATTCTCGCCTTGTTTTGCTTTGTGATTCAATTAGCTCTGTAATTTGTAATGAAGTGAGATAACCAAATGACAACCCACTTGTTGTAGGTTCTTGGTGTTGAGAAGGCAGCATCCCAGCAGGAAATAAAGAAAGCGTACTATAAGTTGGCCTTGAGACTCCATCCTGATAAAAATCCTGGTGATGAGGTAATTTGTTTCGGTTCCAGATTCTTCTTATTTGTCTTTATTTTTCAGTAACAATTCTTTATGAAATGTCATTTTGTCTTCAAATAGGATGCCAAGGAGAAATTTCAGCTATTGCAAAAGGTGATATCAATTCTTGGTGATGAGGAAAAAAGGGCAGTCTATGATCAGACTGGCTGTGTTGATGATGCTGTAAGTGCTTCCTGTTTTTGTTTTTAGTTATTTTTATAAGGATTAACGAGTCTAGGATTAGAGGACACTCTCTGGGTGCAAAAATTTGGTGTATATACTTTATAGGATTTGATTTTGAGGGCAGAAACAGTCTGCCATTGCTTGCAAAAAAACTTCCGAGTTTTTTTTTTCTTATTAATGTGAAAGGAACAGTTAATTTATTACATTGCTCTGAAAATAAAAATGAATGATTTACTTTTTTGGGGAATCGAAATGTTCTCTTTTTTTTTCAAGCATTGTGAACCTCATTGCTTCTTTTCTTGTTGATCAGGACCTTGCAGGGGATGTTGTTCAGAATTTGAAGGATTTTTTCAGAACTTTTTACAAAAAGGTCATTTTATCTGGTTCTGCATCTTTCTTGTTTTCATGTACTATTATTTTGGCTTTCCAATAGCTTGAGTTGAAACCGGGCTTCAAATTCAGGTCACTGAAGCTGATATTGAAGAATTTGAAGCAAATTATAGAGGATCTGATTCAGAGAAAAAGGATTTGATTGACCTCTATAAGGAGTGGCAGGGTAACATGAGCAGGTACTGTAGTTTCAGACTTTTATCCCTGGCTTTCTAGTTTCAATTGAACTTCCTTTTTGCGGACTTTATAGTATGATATTGGACATTTACCCCCTGTTTTCAGGCTCTTCTGCTCAATGCTTTGCTCTGATCCTAAGCTCGATTCACACCGATTCAAGGACATTCTGGATGAGGCAATATCTGCAGGTAACAGATTACACTAAACTCTGTAAGATAGGTGGTCAGCAAATGTTCCATCTATGCATTTCCATAGGTTAAAATCTTTGTGACTGTTTTTATACCCTTACATGAAAACTGGGAATCTGAGACCACATGGCTTGTTGGTTCTATCTTGAGATTATCATATCTTGATTAAATCTGATTCCATATCTTTAGCTTAAAAATGGGAAGCTGAGACCACATGGCTTGTTAGCTTCCATGACATTTATTTTTCACTTTTGTAGGGGAAGTGGAGAGAACCAAAGCCTACCAGAAATGGGCAAAACGAATATCTGAAACAAAACCGCCCACCAACCCTTTAAAAAGGAGGGAGAAGTGAGTATTCTAGGATATTTTTTTTTTTTCATATTTCAATAAGCGGCCCATAAATATTTTAATATTGTGTTTTATCTTTTGCAGGTCGAAAAAGGAGCCAGAAGCAGATCTATTTGCAATCATATCTGAGCGCCAGAGTAAGAGGAAGAACCAGGTGACTTCCTTTCTCTCGTCCCTGGAGTCCAAATATGGCGGGAGAAATGCAAGTTCAGAGCCTACTGAAGAAGAATTTGAAGCAATACAGAAAAAAATGGAAAGCCGCCGTAAGGGCTCCAAGAAGTCGAATCAAAAGTAACTTCATTGTGATAGTGTTTTGAAGCAGAACTTGTTTTTGTACAAATGTTTCTTGCTGTGAGCCCTAGATGCAAATGTCTTTGTTCTAGTTATTTCAATGAATGGGATTGCCCGGTGTGTGCATTTAAGGGCCCTTCTTGATAACATTTTGGATGCCGTATCTCTTACTTCAGGTTTTGGCTGTAAAATCTGGATCCAGTCAAAGGCTTGCATGGGCTTCTTTTTTTCTTTTAAACTCCGCGTTGCATGTCTTTAACTTGCATAAAGCCAGTGCTAACTTGGATAATGCAAGATGTAAACCGTGACCTCAGCCGTCCTCGTTTCTCCAAGGTATTTTTTGAAGGAAGCCAAAGGCACCTCCGGTCTTGGTCTTCGAGCCTTGGCTGGATAACCCATGCATCTGGGCGTGGTTATTCGGGAAGCTGAAGATTGCTCCAAACAGAATTAAGAAAAAAAAACTAAAAGAGAGACATTTCATGTGCATTGTGACAGGATACACTATGGATTTGCACAAAGTTCTCTCTTCTTTTTTATTCAATTTTTTTGGTCATCTGATTTATTTTTTTTCCGTTGTATTTTGGGATTGGAGTTTGTTATTTGTTTTGTTTGGCTTGTTATTTTTTTTTATTTATGTGGGGTGTCCAGGCCAGCTTGCGCGCACCACGATTAATCTCCACCGCTCACTGAATACCCTGCAAACCCAATAGGTATATAAGGCATCGCGGGGTGACAGGCGTGCACGCCAGGGCTCGAATCCAGGTGTAGTGGAAGAAGACAAGTTCTTTTCACCGCTAGACTAAGTTTTGAAATGTTGTTGGCTTACTATTTGTTATATATATTTGTTACATATGATGTTGAGAAATTGAATTTAAAAAAAATGAATTGAATTAAAACAATTATAGCCATGGGATAGAATTTCAACAATAGACGAGTATTAAATGAGCAAACATCAAGGATTTCATTGGATGGGCAAAGGAGAGATTAATCTATCTTTTTGTTATCTGATTTATTTTTTTTAATTTAATTTTTTAATATTGAGTTTTTTTTTGTTGAACTTAGACTATTTGTTTTTTTTCGTTGCTTAGATATAAGGATTTTATGATAATGATAAAAAATCTCAACATGTGATTGATGTGATGTTTGATTTTACAAAATAAGATTTTATTTTATTAATCCAAAATAATTAAAGCTTTGAGATATTATACTTAAAAACATTATTGGGATTGGAAATGATGGGCAGGACAATATAGCTAGTGTGTGTGGAACGAGGCCATAGTGACATGATAACACGTGCAACTTTCTCTAATGTTGAAATATCACCTTTCATGGTGGTTTCAGAAGCAGCTCCTTGAGAGTTTTCGGGTTCTATAACGTGTGTTGATAGAGGAGCAATGGTGAGGCTTTGATGTCTTTTCTTCCTTCCCATCTTTTATTTTTTTGGCATTCGTGTTGATTTGTCAAGATTAAAATGTATCTTGTCATTTGATTTTTTTTGTCATTTTTGTACCAATTTTTTTAATTGTTATTTTTATTAAAATTAAACATTTTTTTATTTCTTATTTATAGGGTTCTCTTTTCCTCACAACTCATCGCACAAATTCAATATATTAATTCATGTTGAGCTCGATTGTTATTTTTTATTTATTTTAATTTTTAATATTAAATTTGATAAACATTGAAGCATTACAGTGCCTTTTATTTTCAACAAGCATTCTTTTTGTAGAGGTCATCATGATAAATGTTTTTTTAATTCAATCAATATGTTATCAATATCTTTATTTTATCATAAAATTGAATGAAACAAGCTTATTACATCATTTGGGTCTATAATACAGTAGTAAATTTCTCTTAATTCTTTAAACATTTCCTTAATTTTTAATATTTTTTATATTAAATTTTTTATCTAATTGGCAATACAATATATGCAAGCAATGCAGTATTGGCTGGATTGAATGGAAAGCAATTTATCTCGATTTCATACCAAACAATCATTGATTTTTCAGCAGCAGCTTCTTTTCCTGCTTCGGCCAGGTTAGTGTAAACTGTCGATAAATAACGAGACAAACTTGAACCATGTATTGCGTATGGGCTACTGCTAGGAAAAGTGCTAAGCTTGAAAAATAAAAAAAGACCCTATCTAACTGGGACTTGTATGGACCTCGCTTGAGATTTTACTTCATTTGTGGAGTTGGGGATAATCATCGAGCCCAGCAGACATTTGTTACCCTTTGTAGCTGTCGAACTTCATCACGCATATGCTGATTCAGATCTTGTTTTCTGCAGATAGAAGCGATATCTTAGCTGATTCTTTGCACGAGGAGCAATTCGACAATTTCTTTTTCTTTACATGTTTAGCAGCAAGATCACCATTCACGCTATATTGACACCATACCTCATTGCTCGACACAAAAGCTTAGGTTGGATATTAAAGTTTGGGGTCCATTATTTTCCTAAACTAAAGCAACAGAATAACTTTCATCCAAGCTTCACACATATTGCATCCTCTGGTCCACCGACCCAGCTGCTCAGTCGGTGAAGATCTGGCCACAAACTTGGTCTTCATCGAATATTTGAGTCTTTAATTCATTTTTCTTACTTAAATTAGGTCCCAACTAAAGTCTTTCCAAACCCCATGTACATACCCGAAGATGGATATGATAAAGTACTTTATTGGTTCAGAAACAAAAATTTAGGATATTCATCATGTGCCCTTAAAGCCAAAAACCCACATGAACAACAACACAATAATTATGCAATTTTCTAGTAGGTGCGCACAGATAATCTCCAAAACCAAAACTAGTTTCAGATTATACAAGACATTTTTGTACTAAAATTAAGATTCAAGGATGGTGACTTCACAACTGCATGCTGGGAAACATTCCCCTGAGGCACAAGTGATCTTTCATGAACCTGAAAATGCAAGCAAAGCCTTCGCCTTTTTCTTTGGTCTACCATACTTGTCACCGATGCCCTTGTTGTTATTATTCCCTCTTTCATTTTCTATTTGGTAGATATATAAAAGTGTGTGTGTGTGTGTATAAATGTGCTACACATTACTCGAGTGTGTTTGTGCGTGTCCCTCCACCTTACCCTCTAATCCCTGCTTTCTATGCTTTTAATAAGCCATCAAGTCTTTGATTGAGCTTGCTTAGTGATTTGATTTTTTAGTTTAATTTTCGTGGCTGAGGTTTGAAAAACTAAATTAGATAAAATTATCAATTAAAATCTTTTCATAGCAAGTATTTAAAAATATAGATTTTAGTTTTTGATAGGATGAATAAATTATATTAATTATCTAAATATTTTCAAACAAAATGTAGTTTCAACCGTGCTGATCATTCGACTTAACGGACTCTTTGTCTTTCAATCAAGTTGTGTTGGGCAAACTCATAATTACGGAATGTAGCTTTACTCTACTTTTTTACTGTTTCTTTACCTATAAGGCCCATCCACTCACTCTCTATGGTTGCTTCAATAGTCTCTAGTCTCATCTTTTCAGAATCAGTTCCACTCATCTAGCAACTAATTAACACTGTCTATTCCACAACTAGCTGCCAGTATTAGCCTTTTCTCTTCAAAGATTGCATCCTTTTCTTCTCTTGTGAGGTAAAATTATTAACATAGAATTTAGCCATAAAACCCCAAGATTTCTTTGTGTTAGGATTTGTAAATTTTCTTTTAATTCGGCTTATTATGGAGCTATGACTGATTTATCTTGTGTGACTTTCTGGGTTTTTGCTGAAGGTTCTAATGGAGGCAGATGCTGCTGAAGTGAAGGCAAAGATGGAAGACTATGAAGTTATTGAGCAGATTGGAAGAGGAGCTTTTGGTTCTGCTTTTCTTGTTCTTCATAAAACTGAAAAAAAGAAGTAAGAAATTCAGTTTTCTTGTAATTTTATTCTGGGGTTTCTGTTCTTAGCTCTATGGATCTTTTGCATATAACTAGAGTAATCCACTTGATTAATCCTATTAAATTTTCATTTCCGTATTAGCATCCAAAAATTGATCCTTGGCATTGAAGAAGATGAACTAGTTTTGGTATTTGTTATTGGTAATGTTAATTTGATTTTTCAATTCAAAGCATAAATTTTCTTGATCGAAATTGCGGGTTTGGCTTAGCAGTGGTAGGTAGTGGTTGTGTCGGCACGATCCTTTGTCTGCTAGCAGTCACTGTCTTTATCTAAATAGTTGATCTTTTAGTTTTTTTTTTTATTGCTTTTCCTTAGGTATGTGTTGAAGAAGATTCGGTTGGCCAAGCAGACAGAGAAGTTTAAGCGCACAGCTCATCAGGAGGTCACCTTCACTTTTTTACTCTCCTTTTTTCCCTGCAGGAGGGAATTTGGAGTATTTAATGTTAATAAGGAATTAGCTTTTGGATATTTTTCGAGTTATTGCTTAAGAAATTTGTTGCAAAGTTGTCATTTGATTCATTTTACTCATTAGGAGCCTGGAAAAATAATTAGCATATTCATGGTGTTCTGGTTTACTTGTCTTAATATCTACTTTAAGCTACTTAATCATGACAGAATGTGTTAGAAGTACTGGTATTCTTTTGTATAACCTTGTAAACAAATTTTAAATGTTGTCGCTTTTCATTTGCACTAGTTGCTGTTGTGGAAATACTAGTCAAATTGTGGAAACTTTTTCTCCATGTAAATTTTAAAAGATACAATGATGATTATGATTATGATTATAATCACAATTTTCATTTTTCAGCCAAAGCATAAAATACTAAATGTTGGTTGAAATGTACTGCAGATGAACTTGATTGCGAAGCTAAATAACCCTTACATTGTGGAGTACAAGGATTCTTGGGTAGACAAGGTAACACATCATTTCTGAATGTTTTTATGTATAATGTCATGGTAATTATGAGCTTTGAGACTAACATTGAGTCAGAATACCTCCCCCCCTATCCAACTTTTGCGCCTACAAAAAAATCTTATGTTTATTTTTCCCTATGCTATGCAGGGAAACTGTGTATGCATAGTAACAGGCTACTGTGAAGGAGGAGACATGTAAGTTTATGTGAAAGCCTGTATCATTGTCCTGGATGGGATAAAACATGGAATTTAAATATATATTTCTGATCAGACACTTGAGAAATGAAATCCTGATCTAGAAAATTGACATGTAAAACATTCGCATTAGAAGATAATACAAGAGTAAAGCTAGAAGTTAAATACAGTGTTAGAACACTTCATGAAAAGCTCATTCCTTTTCTTTCCCTCCAACCAGGGCTGCAATTATAAAGAAGGCCAAAGGAATATTTTTCCCAGAGGAGGTAATCGTTAAGGTTTTTCAAGTGCTTCAAGTTTATAGATTATTAGCTTCACGTTATCAACATTGTTCTTCTGTTTTGTTGTCCAGAAACTCTGCAAGTGGTTGGCTCAATTGTTACTAGCTGTGGACTACTTGCATTCTAACCGTGTCCTTCACAGAGATCTAAAGGTATACTTACTCTCATCCATGTGATGAAAGAAAGATTATAAATGGTTTTGCTGCTGACATGAACTCACTGACCGACTTGCTGAATTCCAGTGTTCCAACATATTCCTTACAAAGGAAAATGACATTCGCCTTGGTATGTAAGCCAAAAGAAATACTAGTCAGAAGGATTTTCTTCTTCTTCGAGTCTGGATTTTAAATCTTTTTTTTTTTTAAGAGTAGTATATCTTGTGTGGCATGAACAGGTGACTTTGGACTTGCAAAGCTTCTCAACACAGAAGACCTTGCTTCTTCGGTATGGACTTGATTACATCTCCAGTATATTACTAATTTACTTTGTTTTAACTTGTCAATTGAAATTACACCCCTGATTTCAAACTGTTACAACTTTTCTTCTCAACTTCTTAATGTATTTAATGCCTGCAACTCAGATAGTGTTTGGGTACCATTTAGGGTCCCAGTACAAAATCCTAAGAGCTGGTGTTTGAACTACTTGTCTTGAAATGGTTCTTTTCATCTTTCTGTTTTCTATGCCTTTGCATGTCACTTAGGTAGTTGGTACCCCTAATTACATGTGTCCCGAGCTCCTAGCAGATATACCTTATGGCTACAAATCAGACATATGGTCACTTGGTAAGAAATCTGGAAGCGTGTTTTTGAATTTATCAAATTTATTTCTGCACTGGCAATAAGATATATCTGATGTTTCAGGATGCTGTATGTTCGAAATTGCAGCACATCAACCAGCATTTAGAGCTCCTGTAAGTACAGGTCTTATCTTCTGATATGAATGTAGCATAAATATAATTTGGTTACCAGCATAGCACCTGCAATTTACTTTAGTATGAACTTCAAAGTACGATAAATAAATAGTAACTTGAACAGGATATGGCTGGACTTATCAACAAAATAAACAGATCCTGCATTTCTCCTCTTCCAATTGTGTATTCCTCCTCGCTGTAAGTGCTCTCTTTCCCAACTTTGTCTTAAATTCCATTTATCTACTCTTAACACCTGTAATAACACCTGTAATAATAGTCATGCTGTATCTTTCTTCTCCTGAATACCCATGCGTGTATCATTGTAACTTTAGTGGTCTGAATGTATAAGATGATTCTCTTGGTCAATATATAAGAGATGAGTTCCATGCCACAGGAAACAAATTATTAAGAGCATGCTGAGGAAGAACCCAGAACACAGACCAACGGTAAGTTTGACTGATCCAAGTTTTTATTGTGTTAATTTAAACACCACAATCCATTCTTATATCTTCACGCTTTGACATAATAGGCTGCAGAATTATTGAGGCATCCACATTTGCAACCACATCTCCTCCGTTGCCGCAATGCATCTTCAGTTTTTCTTCCAATATATCCCATAAGCAACTCAAAGGAGAAAACCAGAAGAAAATCATTGCCTGCCAAACTCAGTGTTGGCAAAGACAACAGAGACAAGGACGTTGGTGCATCAAAGCAGCCAGAATATGAATATCCATTTGAGAGAAATGCTGAAGCACATCGAAGCAATTTACCTCAGAATGACAAGCCAACATCAATGTCTAGCACAGAATACAGCCTGGAAAACAAGACGGTTGATCCTGCAAGCTGTTCAGTGGAAGTATCTGATGGTCCTAAAGACAGCTCCACTGATTCTGAAACAAGTGTTTGCAATGGAGAGAAGCAAGCAGATTATAGCAGTCCACCTCAAAAGGATGGCACAGAAATTGAGTCTACCTCAGAAAGCATCCCAAATTCTCATCATGAAGCAGATTGTAGCGGTCCACCTCAAAAGGATTGCACTGAAATTGAGTCTATCTCTGAGAGCATACCTAATTCTCAGCATGAAGAAGAAGAACCCAGTGCTGTGTGTTTTCAAGATTTGCACGAGGTTGATGTCAAAATTGTGACCTTAAAGGATCAAGCAACATTTTGCAGCGGACAATTTCCTGAAGAAGTTCAAACAGAGTGGAAGGGTGATACAGTAGATGAAACCAGGAAACTGGAAATGCCTAGTCTGAGTTGTGCCAATCATGATGCCGCCTCTGATGATAAAAGCCCACCATCAACTTTAAATGAACCTTACACAAAGGCCTTACAGAAACCAGAAAGTCCTGATGTATACACAGAAAGTACTCATATAGAGTACTTTTCATCTGAAAGTAATGATGTGCTTCCATGTAAAGATGAAATACAAGCAAAACCAGAAAACAACAATTGCTCCATGGACACAGAGAAAGATGATATTCATGCGATGACTGATGCACAATTGTTGAGTAAACTTGCTGCACTAACAGGCGATGAAGCCAAGAGCGAGTGGGAGAATCCAAGTCAACAAAGAGCTGATGCTCTAGAGTCTTTGCTAGAGCTATGTGCGCGGCTACTTAAACAGGAAAAGATCGATGAGCTTGCTGGTGTGCTAAAGCCATTTGGAGAAGAAATGGTCTCATCCAGAGAAACAGCAATCTGGTTGACAAAAAGCCTCATGTCTCAACAAAAACTTAATGAAGGGACCTGATATTTGAGGTGATTACAACTAATTTATTCATTGTTGTGAGAAAATGTATCTAGTTAATTATGTTTGACACATAGTGTGTTTTTCCAGAGTGTTGTTTGATTGGAGAGGACTACTTGAAACATTTTTACGGATTGTTTTAGTGCTGGCTTTGATGGAAATAAACTCCTGAGAAAAGAAAAAAACATCTTTACAATTTGGAGAACTATGTTGTCAAGTGGGTCAGAAGGCACCAAATGATCAAATGGCTAAACCTAAATTAATGCAGATGCTCTGAAGCAAGTTTCCATTGCATGTAGTCTCTGCTAAAGAACGCATCATTTTGTAAGCAATCAAATAGATTAGTGTTCTGCTCGATGCGGATGGACCTTTGAATTGAAAGAATTCAATGATCCTTCGAACTAAATATTTTCCCTTAAATTGTATGCTTTATTGCAGTATGGGGCAGGCCTGTTATTTTTGTGCCTTTTCTTTTCTTTTCTTTTCCTTCTTTTTAAAAAAGAAGAAAAATGCAACGCATCAATCACAACTAATACACAGAAATGGAGCAGGAAAAAGATCTGTAACAAATTGATCAAATTATATATAAACAGAGAATAATCTTAACCGCCTTTGTTACATAAAACAACCATTTTCCCAACCCCCTCCTTCAAAGATACTTGTTTATTCACTCCCTTTCCTGTATGAAGAGCTTACTGCAAATAAGAGGCAAAGAATGACACAAGGGAAGCCCCAATCAAGGATCCAACAACAGGCAAGGTTGCAGACGCTCCACTGGTAGGGGAGGGACCAGGAGCTGAGATCTCATCAGCTGCCAAGGCTGCACTCATGGAGGCAGCGACGACGAGGACTGCGCAGGAGATCATCTTCAATTCCATGATGCAAAATGCAAGAGTGATGGTAGCTGCCTCGACTTGCCTGGGAGATGAAGAAAGGGTCTTGATTCGTTTTGCTTTATGCAGGTCTGAGTGGTTTCAAATGGTGGTGAATGTGTATTTATAAGGAGCACTGAGGCTATTTTAAGGAAGAATATGGTTAATGTCAGTTTTGCAATGATTGGTCTTGCACGTTGCCAGGATTCACAAGGTATATAGCTGGCACAGCAGTCTGGTGTTTACTTGTAATAGCTTCGCGGTGAAGAAAATTTTGGCAGCAAATTGGCCTGTTTTTTCAGCACAAATTATTAAACAGTTCATACACCACATCCTAGTTAAGCTGGTTAAGTTGTTTTAATAGGTAAATAATTGGAGGTTTGGGTTATATGCCGGAATTTTAAATCATGACTCATTAATTTAAGGCATGTTTTAGACTAATTTGAACCACTTGGAAGGTTAACCTCGTCAGTATTTTTTTTAATAAAAAATATATTATCTTTGGTTTTTTTTTGTCTAAAACAAAAACATAATATTGAATAAAAAATTAAAAAAAATAATAGATTTGAATTCATCATTTAATATATTTTATTTCCTTCTCTCATTTCTATCCGTCCATCACTTAGATTTCCGAATATTTTAAAAAACAACCCTGTCTAGAAAAACGCCGTCGTGTAACTTGAGATGGAGCTGGCATCAATATAATAATTGAGGATAAGATTTTATCGTGTATTTTTATTTAGAAAGTGGACAATCATTTAGGTCTCCCAAAAAGGAAATATGGATTAACAAAGTGAGATGAGCTATGATTTGATCTCCTAACCTACTCCAAAGATTTCTAGAGAGGCATATCTGATTATTTTTAAAGTTTTTTTATTTAAAAATATATTAAAATAATATATTTTTTACATTAATATATTAAAATAATCCAAACACATCACAACCTTTTAACAACAATATATTAAAGTAAACCAAATGCATAAAAAAATAATTAATTTTTTACTAAGAAATAATGTCACCGTAAAAAGCAAAGACGCAGTAGAATTTACACCATTTAAACTTTAACCATTTTTTGATCTTGATCTTCTACTATAATGATCGTTTACCTGTATTTTGGTTTTCACATGATGAACACAATCAAAGCCGACATGCCACCTTTCTTTTTTATTGACATGTCAACTCCCCTCACCTAGATTTACCGACAGTGCCTTCTCATCATTGCACCGTCTGCACTCCAAGATCCTAAAAGAAATAGAGAGTTAATCTTTACTGCAGTCATTTTCTTTATAATAGTAGAAAGACATTCATGAGGTTGAACTTCTGTTAACCTATGTGTCTTAAGATTCAAGAACTAACTACACTAACCTGGTCGATGCCCACAGACTATCTACATTTACGAGGAATTGACTCTGTTCAATTCAAACCAGATATAACTACTGTTTACTATCTAAGCCAGCACAAAATTTCTTGTAAAACACTACTCCTATTAGAATAAAAACCTGTTTATTTTAATATATTTCTGAAAAAAACATTTTAAAAAATAATTATGAACATTCTTTCAAAAATCCAACAGTAAATATCTTGCCTGCTCCATGTCTTATACTATGAGATGGGCCAAGAAAATGTTTGGTGATTGACCCACGGTCCAAATCAAAACCCCACCGATTCTTATTACGCCACGGCTATTTAGCTGGCGAAAGAGAGTTTCCACCTCTTTAGGCTCGGGAGAAACAAGAAAAGAAAGAAGTTAAACCTGTGGCACAGAGGAGGCGGCGCCATGTGGTGGGGGCAATGCCCTCCTGCCACGGTCGCTTAGCTAGGAATTTTATTTATTTTTTGGTAGAATGGAACATTTTTAGGGACCAAAAGGCAACCCTTCACCTTAACGGTCCCCACAAGCCGTAACTAGAAAGGCATACTCATACTTACGAGATCACAAACTATGCTAAAAAATTGAAAGAACATATGACCTGAACTATATAAGTACCCACGTAGATTCCATAGTTTCATCATCCATGCCCGTTGCCTCATCACACGCATTAACCCCAGCAATTAGTACTTAATCCATCAGCCCCCTTGTAGATTTTTGTCTCTAGATTTCGGTGATAAGCGATTATGGCACAGTTTGGTGGTTCATTTGTTCACATTGTGATGGCCATGGTGGTTGTGGCACTGTTGCATAGCTGTGGAATGATGGCACAGATCATTGCTCCTACACCAGCAATGGACGCTGGAGCTGGGCTTGAGTTGCCGGTTTCCATGGCTTTAATCTCTTCTTCAATGATATTATCTCTTCTTGCTCTTATGTTGCAGTAATTCTTACAGTTTTTGGGGGTGCTAAGATCATTCCTTTCTTGGGATATATATACATAGAGAGGTTGTATGCGAGGTGGAGATGATATTCGTGGTTGCTGGGTTTGATTTTTTTTTTTTTTTTGGTATTCATTTGACATGGTTCTTGTTATTTTAGTAATGTGATTGTAGTATACGTACTGTATTTGGTGGTGCTGGACATCGTAAATAAAGAGATACCCGTTTTTCTTTTTTGATAAACTTGAAGTATGATTTGAGTTGAGAATGCATTTCCTATTTATGTTTGTTGTTATTCTTCATTTGTAGATGAAAATTTAGGGTTCACACAACCGGATTGATAAATATATCCTTAGAATGCATTATTATTTCAGATTTTAATTCAAGAGAACATTACAAGGAACACTCTGTTTTTAAATTCAGCAGGAAGCTAAAGTACGCAAGAACCAAGTTGCTGTGAATCATGGATGGCCACGCTTCCAAGATCCCACCAAAATACTAAAATTTATGGGTTTTTTAAAAAGAAAATTATCCAATAAACTATACCCATTTTCAAATAAATAAATTGCTAACCCTATTACCTGAAAAGCTTGGATCCACTTGACCATAATAATTAGTCTCATTTTCTCATTCTCGATAATGGATGTGTCGTCCCACGGTTTTTTTTTTTTTTTAATTATAAAATGTCCCTGTCTTCTTCCGTGTATTTGCCAAACTATCTTATTTTGCTGAAATATTTTCTACGTGTGTTAGCTTACTAAAAAAAATTCAAAATATGTTAGAAATTTAATTTATTCTTAGGCCACCCGTATGTTGCAACGTGTGATGTGCATCCCTTTCACACGTATACAAACAACAGCTGTTACTCGCTGAACGTTGCCAACCAAATTCTAATTTTTTAGTGGTGCCTTTTCGGAGTATTTTGGTAATTACATTAAAATAATATAGATATAAAAATATTGCAATTGGCATTTGCGACACGTGAATTACAAATATCAGTTGTGACTTTATTTTCATATATTTTATTTGCAACACAATCTAACAAAAACATTGTAGGATAGGTTATTCTACCATCAAATCCCTGAAAGCAAACCAACAATTCAAATAATTGATTTCCAAGCATCAAAACATAATTTATATAAAAAAATTAAATTAATAATTACCATAATATAATATTTTATTAAAATTTAAATTAATTATATATTTATTCATAATTCTCGTAATATATAATAATATATAACTATATCTAGTAATTTCTTTAACTAATAAAATATCTTAAAGAACTTGTAAATGGACTTAAACCATCCATGAAACTATATTTATTAATCATGTCAGCTCATTAAACTTAAAAATAAAGTTGTAATATCCATATAGATACGCAGAGAGAGATGAATAACATCTCGGCTCATAAATATATTTAAATTGTTCATGAATATATCTGAAATACTGATCAACATTCTTAACCCTTTCATAATAAAAAATCTCATTTTTTACTAATATATATTTACACTAAACCTTCTTAACCTTTTGAATTCTACTGGTACATAAATTAAGCATGGTATTGTTCACAGTATATCTAATCTCATTTCTCATTGACATCTTCCCGTATAAAAAAACTAGAGCGGACAATGCTGGACTCTAGAAAAAGAAGGAAAATTACAAGAGAACGTGAAGGAAAATGGCGGATAAACTGTGCCGACCATCACAAAATATGACAAGGCAGCCCACATTACTTGGAAAGTTCATTGGGCTTTGAATCCGTCGTACGTTAAGCCATGGGTTTGAACTTTGAACTTTGAAGTCAACCCTGAGTGAAGAACCTCCCTCCCGACATGCATCTACCAAACAAAAAAGACTTCCCATCTGCTACAACGTGTAGACAACAATGCGGCGCCGCCCCCACCGTCCCAAACTTCGTTGAGGAGGATTGTTCAGGACTGTGATCGGTTTACAAAATATATTTTATTTATAAATGTATTAAAATAATATTTATTTTTTAGTTTAGTATGTTAAAATCATATGCAAATATAAATTTAAAATAAAATATTTTTAAAACGTAAAAGTAAACCAACTCTGTCCATGCCCAATCTATGTGACTTCCAGACACATAAACGCAGCTGTTTTTCTGAAGGATTAAATTATTCTGATTCTCAATCCTTTCTTTTCTGTCGACGAAAGGGTTTCTTCAGCCTTTTTTTTTTTTTTAGATGTGTAATGATGATTTATTCTAGCATCGAATAATGCTTTTTACATTTCTCCCCGTAATTCATTTCATTAATGTTGTTAAACATTCCGACGCTATCGAATAAGAAAGATAATAAAATTTGTTATAAATTGATAATAACACTATATTTCTAATGATAATTTTAAAATACTTAATTTTATTGATTAACATCTCACTTATTTAAAAATTATTATAATTCTTTATATAAAAAATCTTAAAAAATCCCATTAATACCGAATTTCCAAGGACTCAAATCATGGTTATTGTCATTGATTAATAAAGTACATGTATAGACATAACAACAAGAGTAGTGTTAATATAAAATGCATAACTTTTATCAAATAATGCAAAATTTATTTGAAAACATAATCGTTATTATTTTTCAAAATATTTTTTATATTAAAATAATTTTGACAAATATCATTTTAATAGTAAATTATAACACTAAACTCATGCAAGCCAATAATTAACACAAATACTAGAACTAAATGACTTTAATACCCAACCAATACATTAAATTTATTGGATCCAAAAGCATATTTTAAATTTAACTATATATCAAAAGCTAAAAATACCTTTATGTCCTTACTCGAAACAATTTATTTTTTTACTCTTTGGAGTATGTATGTATGTATATATATGTATGTATGTATATGTGTGTATTGTCAAGGCCATAGACATCACCCTACTATTATATTTAAAAGTGAGGTGATTCTATAGCATAGTGATTCTCCTGGGAATTTTAGTATATTTGTTATATATCATCTGTTAAAAAAAAAATGATATTTTTGGAAGCATGGAGGAAAATCTAAGATACTCTTTGTCAATTTTATGCCCAAGAGTCAAAAAGTTTCATCAAGAGCATTGCTCAACTATGGAATTTTTAACAATATACTTACAATTCTAAAGATATATTTTTCTTGAAAAGAGAAAGAAAAGGCATATTAAAAGTAATTGATTTATCCTTCACGCAAAGAGCAGCATCCGACTAGTTTACTTATTAAAACATCAACGTTTTTTTTAAAAAAAACATTAACATGTACATCAAATAATAGAAAATCTAAATATACTCTTTGTTAATTTCATTTTTTATAGAAAAACCAGCATTGAAATTTTTTTAAAACATATAATTTTTCTTCTGATAAGCCTACGAATATCGAGAATAAAAAATTAAGTATATATTTACAAAAATAAAAGACTAATATAATGAAATGAAATGAAAAATATATCAAATTAAATAATCATTAATTTTACTCTTATTTTTGTAACTATATATATCCGAGTCAGTTTACGTGTATTTCGACCAATCCCTCGAGATCCTAAAATTAAAGACTAGATAGGTCTTCAGTAGTCGTGAGGTTTATGATACTCGAACTAGTAACTTCTAAAAATAAACTTAAACCCTGATTAGTTAAGTTATATATTTCAAAATTACATTAATTTTTTTTTATTATTAATATAGGTGTTTAGATCAGCTTATATGTACTTAGATTAATTTTATGGACCTTGAAGCTAACAATCATATAAATCTTTAATGGCTCTACTATTTATGAGATTCAAATTAGTAATTTTTTTTTAAAAATAAAATATAACTAGCTAAGCTATATCGTTAATATACCTCTCATGTTTATATTAATCTTTTTTTTTTATTTACGTGTGGTGTCCGGGCCAGCTTAAACGCACCACGAGTAATCCACACGGCCCACTGAACATCCTGCAAGTCCAATGAACAGGTAAGACATCGCGGGGATGACAGGCGTGCATAGTAAGGTTCAAACCCGTGTACTTAGAAAGGAAATAAACCTCTCCCACCGCTACGCTATAACCTCACTTGCAATATTAATCTTACTTTTAATTAGGTGCAAGGTTGCCGACCCAAATTCTAAAATTTTATAGTCGTTGTGAAATATTTGGAGTAGAAGGCACCCCTTTTAGGACCCACTCCCCGCACAAAATCCACTATAAAATCACCCTCTTTCTTACAGGCCTAGAGACACAACTCAACTCTCGTCTAAAACCAAAATCAAAGCTACAAAGAAACATATAAAGTTGTTTCTCTAATCTCTCTTGTTTCTCTAAGCTGCTGTATTATTAGAAATGGCAGCTCAGGTTATTATCCCCAGGTCATTCTTTTTTTTTTTAGATTAACGTGGGTGTCCGGGCCAGCTTTCGCGCACCACGACTAATCCCACGGGCCCTGAAGTTAACGACTATGTAAGCCTCCAGTGGCTATCATATGAGCAACCAAGGACTCGAACCTGAGACCACAGAGGGAGCAAACCCCTTGATCCCAAGTCCTTACCACTTGACCACCACCTAGATAATTATCGCCAGGTCATTCTTGCTTTTTCTTCTGATTGCTGCATTCGCTGTTGTTTCTGCCCAAGATATTGTATCAATGGCTCCTGCACCTGCACCAGGAATGGAAGCTGGAGCTGCGTTCTCTTTACCAGTTTCTGGTGCCATTGTTGGGTTCTCTCTTGTCGTTTCTCTTCTTGGTTTCTTGAAACATTGATTCATTTGTTGTTTTACTTGATTTTTCTCAAGTTATGAGGTTTGGTTGATTAATTACATTTGCTGTGAGGGTGAGATTGAGAGGTACTGGAAAATTGTTGAATATTGGATTCATTCCTTGTTAATATTTATTTGCTACATGCAATTAATTAATTAATTAATTTGATTTGTTACCGTTTGTTTATTAATTACTGTTACTAAACCCAGTACATGAAATGTGACTCGAACTAAGTTAATATATGATCCAGTTAAATCTGATTTAGATTAGATTTCATCAACACTAATTTTTTTAACAAAAAAATAAGCAATTATTGCTTTTACTCGAGCTTTCATGGTTTTATACGAGACAATTTCAAAGGAAAAGGAAGATCAATTTCAAGTTAGAATTCTCCACGATTTACCTGACAGCTTTCCACGTTATTTAAGTCTGAGCACAAACTTCTCCCTCGAGGGTTACTAGACTAATCACCCTGAAAAGTAAAAACAGCCACAATAATCTTTCTTGCTCTCCTCGGCTTTTGTGTATGCTCGCCATGTAAAGGGAGATTTCATTTTCTCTTTCATTTCTATTAAACAGTGCTTTATTATCGAAAAATGCAACCAACTACATTTGCTGTTTTTATAAATAAAAAATAAAATTCAGGTTAATTTATATATATATATATATTAATTAATTTTATAAATTTTAAAATTAACAATCATATAAATTTTTAATAACATAAAAGGATTCAAACTTATAACCATTAAAAAACAAACTCAAAACTTAACTAATTAAACTATTTTTTAAATTACATTTATTGTTTTTTTATAATATATGTTGTGAGCACCCTCAACCTATATTTTATGAAACATCTTGCAAAAAAAATTTATTCCATACTCTTTAGATCAGCCACACACCCACATATATATTTTCCAAAACAATCCTAAATTTAGACAATATTGTAATATTCTACTTAAATATATGGGTTGAGAAGTTCAGATAAATTAACCACTCTCATTTGTATTTCAGGTTTCAGTAAACGTCAAATGAATGAACTTTGTTATATTTTTGGAAACGAATTAGGGTTCTAGAAATAGGTTTGTGAGTAGGTAGTATTATAATTATACATTAAAGATAAATAATTTTTTGTTGAATATATTAATGAACAAGTTAATAAGTGGTAAAAGGGCCAGGATATATAATTTTCAAATGAAATTTCAAAAACTTTGTTAGTAGATTTGAGACTTGAAAAAAAAAAACTTAAACTAACATAAAACATTTGCTCAAATTTAGGTGTCCTAACCACATCATCCTCATGCTTGGAAAGTTTGGACATTGGAGGGCTCGAATATTCAAATCTGGACACACTTGCTTACTTTAAAGGTTTATTCTTCCTTAAATGCGTTACTTCTAAATTAATGATTTATAAAGTATAATGTTGTCCAATGTAATTTAATTTTTAGGCTACAAAATAAAAGAATAATAAAATAAAGAGAACTAATTTGCAGGCATCATTACAATTTTAAAATCTTACGTATTAGTTTTTATATAGCTTGGTTTTTAAATTATACGGTGTAGAAGTTGTTTAAAAGTTTATAGATTAACTAAGTTATAGAATTAATCTAAATAATTTATGAAAAGTATAGTTTAAATTTAAAATAAATTTAAAATAATATTTTTAATATTAAAATATCGTTATATTTAATTTACTCTGGTTTTATAAAAATCTAAATAAAATTTAAAAATAAAAAATATTAAAAAATAAAACCGTGGGAAGAAAAAAAACAAAAAAAAAATTCTTCACTGCTTATGTATGTGAACAGTAAAGGAAAAGATCCCCCATCGCAATTTGTATAGTTTATACTGAAACAATGTTTTGTGATAATATAGGAATATAAACTCACTTAACATGAGAAACAAATTCATGAAAATACTGATAGTTATTGAACGAACTAAAATATCAAGAATTTTTATTTATTTTTAAAAAATCAAACCCTCCAACCAAAAATGCTAACCCACCATTATTTGAACCAGAGTCACCGCCGAACTCGCCGACATTTTCTCACAGATCGCCCAACTGCAGCGACGTGCTGGGCAACACTGCGGCGCCCCCACCACCGAGACACCTAGACCTCTGTCGTGACTCGTGAGTGTTAGGTGAACGTTGCAAACCAATTATTATTCTAGAAAATTTAAAGTTTCTAGTCGTTATAAAGTACTACAAAAATCAAGGCAAAAGATACTTTTAGGACCCACTGGCCACTCAAACCTCCTATAAATAGAGAGTTTAACCTGGTTCAGAAAACACAAGCACATACTCTTTGTCTAAAGCCAAGCTCCAGCCCTAAGCTTCTTTACAAAGAAAACACTTCAATCTCTCTTCCTTTTCTTCTCTCCAATCTCATTGTATTATTAGCAATGGCTGCCACTCAGGGTACTGTCTCCCGGGCATTCTTGCTCCTCCTGATGATTGTTACATTCTCTGTTGTTTCTGCTCAAGAAAGCGAGATGGCTCCTGCACCAGCACCGATGGATGCTGGAGCTGGGTTCTCTATGCCAGTCTCTGGTGCCATTGTTGGATTCTCCCTTGTTGTCTCCCTTCTTGGTTTCTTGAAACATTAATCATTATTTTTATTCTTTCTCAATTGATGAGGTGTTTTGGTTGATATATTAACTTCTTGTGGGAGAGTGATGAGAGGTGAATGATATATTGTATCATATATATATCGATCCATTCTTTGTTGTCTATTTATTACGTCAGCAATGAGATATTGATTGTTTTCGTTCATTTACCAAATTGCTCCCCTCTATTAGCACTCTGTTTACAGGTGCGTTTGGGCATGATGAGCCTTTTGTAAATGGGAATTCATATAAGATCACAAACTTGGGCTTCAATTTGGGGCTAAAAGAGTTTTCCTTTTGAGAAGGGACTCAAACAATAAGCACAGTGAAGGCATCTAAATTCATATTAATAATATAAAAAAAAGGGGGGGGACCTCCTTCACAGTGAAGGAGATGAACCAGCATCCCGACTTGTTTAGTTTGGAGTATACCATGAAATAATGTTTTGTAAAAACAAATATACAAGGCAATTCAGTAAGCAAGTCACATCTAAATTGGTACATTCAATTTTGTCTTTTCGTAATTTGGATCAGAAGGTACGAGAATCAAATATATGTAAATAGAGTGTTTGTTCAGAAAGGCTAAGAGGATATTTGTCCCTTCAAAGTGCTTGTATGACAATTCACTTTGAATTGTTTTTATAGTTTACAAATTTTTGTGTTACCTTTTTTTATTGTCGTATGTACGTTAATTTATTTTTTCAATGATATATGATCAAATAAGATATTTCAGATTATATATAACTGTACTCATTTTTATTTTTATTTATAAAGAATAAAGATCATTAATATTTATAATCAATTATTAATCAATTGAGAGAGTAAAAATAGTATTTAATTGCTACAAATATGAATTATTGAAAAGAAAGACATATATTTAGATATTTTCTTTTAACTAAAAAATATTATATTATTTATATTTTTTGAATTTTGTTGGTTGGATGAGTGAAGAATTATTTTCTCTTAAAAACCTTGATAATAAGAAATATATTTTATATAATATTTAATATTAATGAAAATAATCATTATATCAATAATAGTATGATGATCTAAATATTTTTTATAATCATTATATCAACAATAATATACTAATTTAAGTATCTTTATACAATATTAATGTTAATAAAAACAACTATTACATCAATATTAATATTAATTTAAACCTGATATGTTATTAAAATATTTTTATATATAAAGAAGTTCAGAGAAATGACTATCATTGATTTTTATAGTTATAAAAATAGCTTTGTGCTTGATATAATACTTATAAAAACTATTATTTTTATATATATTTAGTTTTGAAATGATTCCAAATCAAAGAATAGTAGATTTGATATCATACCAAATTCATAAACGACTAAATAAAAAAATATTGGTTTTCATATTTTACTAGAGTCATATTATTTAGATTTAATTTTCTAACAAATTTAAATAGATTGCCTTAATTTCTTGCATTCGGCTCTTTTAATCATGGATTTATTAAAGCAAATGAATCATAAATAAAATACCTTGATTTATTTGATTTATTGTAACTAAAACTTCAAGAATTTTAAATGTTTTTTTAAATCAAACCAACTAACAAAAAAAATGCCAACCCATAATTGCTTGAAAAAAATTCGTTAAAGTTTTGCATATATTACACCTTGAATGATAGGCTTGGAATAATCTATAAAATGTATTTGGCATTTTGATAAATATTTTTTTATTTTTAATATGAGTACATGGAAATATCATTAAATAATTAAAAATATTAATTTAATAATCTTAAAAACTAAATATATTTTCAAAATATGCTGGTTCTAAAAACAAAAACAAACATTCAAGAACTTGCCGACATGTATTTTCTCACAGATCGTCCAACTGCTGCAACGTGTTGGGCAACAATGCGGCGTCCCCACCACCGAAACATCTAGACTACTTATCAAACCCACGTGTACTCTGTTAACTTTTTGGGTCACAGTCTGTAAAACTTTCACGCATAAAAAGGACAGCTAGCTGTTGTTACAGTTAGGTGAACGTTGCCAGCCGATTATTATTCTGGAAAATTTAAAGTTTATAGTCGTTAATAAAGTACTAAAAAAAATCAAGGCAAAGGATACCTTTTAGGGCCCACTGGCCCCACAAACCTCCTATAAATAGAGAGTTTAACCTGGTTCAGAAAACACAAGCACATACTCTTTGTCTAAAGCCAAGCTCCAGCCCTAAGCTTCTTTACAAAGAAAACACTTCAATCTCTCTTCCTTTTCTTCTCTCCAATCTCATTGTATTATTAGCAATGGCTGCCACTCAGGGTACTGTCTCCCGGGCATTCTTGCTCCTCCTGATGATTGTTACATTCTCTGTTGTTTCTGCTCAAGAAAGCGAGATGGCTCCTGCACCAGCACCGATGGATGCTGGAGCTGGGTTCTCTATGCCAGTCTCTGGTGCCATTGTTGGATTCTCCCTTGTTGTCTCCCTTCTTGGTTTCTTGAAACATTAATCATTATTTTTATTCTTTCTCAATTGATGAGGTGTTTTGGTTGATATATTAACTTCTTGTGGGAGAGTGATGAGAGGTGAATGATATATTGTATCATATATATATCGATCCATTCTTTGTTGTCTATTTATTACGTCAGCAATGAGATATTGATTGTTTTCGTTTATTTATCAAATTGCTCCACTTTATTAACTCTAGATATTAGTTTTAGATACGCTTCCCATGTCCTCGTGTTCATGATTTAGCTTTGAAGATTTCGCGCGAGCTATGTTAGAGAGGATAACTTATCAGACATCTGCAGTTCACAGCATAAAAAAAGACAGATGAATTCGCAACAATCTTTTCTGAGACCATTTAAGTCGTCAAAACATTATTTAAATTTTTACGAATCGGTGTTGTAGAGCTTGAAACAGTAACACCCTATTACTGGATTGCCCTCTGCGAAGTTGAAAAACAGGAAAAAAAGAGGATGGAATTCTTGAGGTCATCTTGAGGCTAATTGCTTAATTAATTTGCATAATTCTGAGCCAATAGAAAAATATTTTTGTAAATGATGTGACTTAAATGAACATCTTTAAAAACACAAGGACTGAAAAAACTTAAAAGTGGTTTATCTACAATAATATAATTGTATGTTAATTTGTACTGTCTAATATTCCATCTCATTTTTTTTCCTCTGATAGTGTCAATATATCCTGAATATATTAAGTACCATTTGTTGTTATGCGTTATGCTGGTAACAATGTGTTTAATTTGAAATTATTTTTATAGTATTTTTATCTTTTAATAACTATAAGTGTTTAGATTAATTTACATATATATCAACTAATTTTTTAAAACCTTAAAGTTAATGATTAGTGATATTAAAAGTTGTGACCCTTGAGCTGGTAAACTGTAAAGGATAAATTTAAAATCTAATTAATTAAATTATATTTTTCAAGTTTAATTTTACTTTTTTTTATTGATTTTAATGTACTTGTAAAAAAAATATAAAAATTATTTTTTTAAAAATACCTTATACTATAGTAATGAAACACACGTAAAAGGATCTCGATTGTTTTAATAACAAACCAAGAATCACGTTCTGCCACCAAAGGTCAAGATTTCATATTCATCCTTGAACTTATAAATTTATAAAGCCAATTACTATATATTTTGGCTCCCCCACTTTATAAATTCTAGATTCGTCCCTGCTTGTATCGCCATTGAAAGCAGAAATAAAACCTGATTGTTTACCAATCGCCTGCCTCATATTTATCACCGCCCTAAATTAGAGAGATTTACCAAAAAAATGGAATTTAGTATCTATTTTCATCAAATTTTCAAGCCATGGTGTTTTTTCAGACAAACACTATTAGAAAGTTTTGAAGAAATAACATCTGCGAAATTTTATTTTTAAAAAATAACTTAACCAATGAAAAATTGCAAATAAAACACGTTATATTTTAAAAAAATTACAAATATATTTTTAAATAAAAAAATACTATACTAAAACACTTATTAAAAAAAAAACTGGCCCTAGCTTAGCTGCCATGCCCACTGGGCACAGCTAGCCCACCCACATGGTGAGTTGGGTAAGATCACCTGTGCCCATATAGAAACCGGCCGACAGATTAAACACTGAAATGCCACCTAATATTGTCTTTTCTGTCAATCTCCCATTTGACGCCGTCCATTTTTTACCACGCCAAGTGACCCAAAATCTGAGGTGTCCTCCTACATTTTCACATCCAGATGGCAAGACCCATGCTGGCTGTTACGGACCCACACGGACCCTATCAAATGCAACCATATACACCGTCCCCGTAACATCATCTCGACAACAAAATAAAGAGACAAATTAAATTATGGAGCCTACAGAGTTATTTCAATTTGATGTGTTTATTTTTTGTACAATTCCTTCGTTATTTTCAATCATGGCCAAGGTTAGCGTATCCAAGGCAGTTCTGTTCACGTTCATTGTTGCAATGCTCTCGGTGGCCGCTTCTGTGTCAGCTCAACGGGCACCGGCTCCGGCACCGTCTATGGACACTGGATGAGGGTTCTCGTTGCCTGCTCCTGGTGTTGTCGTTGGATTTTCACTCATGGTCTCTATCCTTGCATTCTTGAAGCTTTAGATTATAATGACGTTGATTTTTTATTTTTATTTTTTAATTTCTTATACTTGGATTGGATGGGTTTGGTGATTGAGAGAGGAATAGGGAGGCACTGTGATGATTCTTTTGCTGTTAAATTTTATCTACACATGCTATATTATGCAATAAATGATTCTCTCAGTATTTTTTTTTTTTGAGAAATGATCTTTTAATTTCACTGCTGCATTTATTCTTCAACATGACAAGGCCATGATAATTTTAAGAAAGTGTTCTCTTTACTGTTTGGTATTATGTTAATGGTTGTATATATTTTTAAAATATTTTTTATTCGAAAATATATTAAAATAACTTTTTTTACATTAATATATTAAAAAATAAAATTTTAATTACTAATATATTAATTGTAATGGCTTGCTCTCCTAGCCTCGTAATCATCTAGATCTCAGAGCATTCATCTTGTTTTTTTTATATTATTATTAATGTGATTATTTGAATAGTTGATTTTATAAATTTTAAAATTAATAATTATATAAATTTTCGGTAATTATAATAAAATTCAAACCAATAATAATTAAGAAGTAAGTTCAAGTTAAATTAATATTATATTTTTATTTTTTATATTTAATTTATATAAATATTCAAGTTAGCTTACACATAACATATCTAATCTCATGACCCATTAAATCTACAAATCAAGTGAACGTCTTTTATTTCTTCCTCTCCCACCTGTGGCTGCATTATCCTTGGGCAGCAAAACAGGATGTGTGACTAAACTACCAATGGATTTGACATATGCAAAAAAAAGTTGCGCTGAACTTCATGGAAAACGAGTTCAAGCACGGTTCAAATAAAGATAGATTAGAATTTACTTATTTTTTATATTTTTAAATTATTTTAATGTTTTAATATGATATGTTGATTTAAGAAATAAATCTTAAAAAATAAAAATATTATTTTAATGCAATTTTAAGCAAAAAAACACTTCAAAAAATAATAATACTCCTAAATACCCTTAAAGTTCTAGAATTATTATAATATTACATGATTTGTATCATCATGTTCCTGCCCTGTTATTTTGATTTATAATGTTCATCTATTATATTTTTACATATCTTTAGGAATCATATTTAGATTAGGATTAAAAGATATCATGCATCGAGAACTGAATATAATCACAAAATAATTACAAGATTTTCACTTTTTTTTAGAATTAACGAAAAAAAATTGAATTTTTATCAAAAACATTAACTAATGATTAGTACTCAAAAGTGCATTTTTATCATGGTTTTATATCATCATTTTGCACTTAAAATATCAATAACTCCTTAAGTAAAGTACGTTTTATAATAATCTATCTAATAATATAAGATACCTTTAATTTGTGGTAAATGTCCATTTTAAATGCAGGCCTATCACATAAATAAAAGGATTGATTGATGACTTTAAGAACTTCAATTGCAAAGGCAAAGAGATGATCAAACTTAGAAAAGAGATGTCGGTGCAATCCAAACCGGAACACTGTT